>QZLH01000568.1:3787-14241 GCA_003833135.1 Oehlia diaphana
ATTAACAATCAACTATCGACAATTGAAATAGTTCCAAAAAATGAAGGAACCAGAATTTTAGGACTATACATAAACCCTTCAGACCGTCATCAACAAACACTTAAAAAAGCACGAGCGATAGTGATGTCTCACGTGACCACTATGAGAAAAAAGAAAATTACACACCTACATGCCATATACATAATTAACAAAATTATTTTTCCAAAATTAGAATACATATTACAACACACCATTCTTAATTACATACAAACACAAAAATTAATTACTCCCTTAAAAAAATTTTTTAAACATCACTTGTCCCTAGCGTTAAATACTGCAGATAATATTATATATAACGACCTTTATCCACATATAGATAATTTATTTGATCTATTAGTCAAGTCACAACTCAATATTATATCTGCATTATTCAATACAGACACATTATGTCAAATAGCCATTCAAAAATTAGATACACTTACAATGGAATTATGGTACCCAGGTATCCCTAAAAATATTAATAAATATATAGGAAAATTATCCACGCCGAGTTATTTAGTAAAAAGTCTAGGATTGATTGAACAATACCAATTACACATAGACCTTACCATAGACTACAATATAACTGGAGGATATACACCAATAGTTGATTATTTACCAACCCTCTCGTCCTCAGACTATAAATCATTAAGAAAAAAGAATATTATATATATGGATCAATTAGTCTCAGCAGACGGAAACCACCTACTCACCTGGGACGAAGTAAAATTTCAAAACAACAACAACTTCAAAGGTCCAAAACCTAATTGGTTTAGATTATTGGAAAATTCCTATACGATTAGTAATTATCGTACTTTAACGTATCCACTAGCGAACACTTATACAATTCCAAAATGTTTGCAACAAGTCCCCCACAAATCAATAGGCAGACACAAAAAACTAACTGAATGGACATACCATTGGCACACACCTACTCAATCCTGTATAATTGGTAAATCATTACTTCAAGATACAGCTTCACACTCATCTATTACTATGATGGAACATTATATACCTTATATACCATTAAATACCCCAATTAATAATATTGAACTAACAGCCAACATGTTCAATATGACACCACTTTGTTTAATTCCATGCCCTGGTTGTAGACTCAATGATACGTACCTGACTAACCAAGATGACCGCGCCAAATGTAAAATCAATGCGCGCACAGATAGACTATCATTGATGAAAGTTTATCATCATACGTCAAGAGAACATCAATCTTTTAAACGATATATTAATAGAAAATTTTTCCTTAGTACCAAACCATTACACACACTTAGATTTAATGCACATAGAATATTTCTGGCTAGTCACAATTAAGGTTGCTTGCCGAAACCTTCTTAATAACTGCCGAAACCTATACGGAAAATGCCGAAACTATATTAAATCATATTAAAAATCCTGCCGAAACTTTGCCGAAATGCCGAAACTCCCATTTGCCGAAACTGCCGAAACCCTGCCGAAACTATAGTAAACATATAGTAAAATCTTGCCGAAATTTATCGCAGGATTTTGGAGAGGTTTTGGCAAGCAACCTTAGTCACAATATAATCACGCTCCCTTTAACTTCACAAACATTATTAAACTTGACGACTTCCAATTCTCCTAATATTATACAACAAACACATTTAATTATAGATTCTGCACTTTTATGTGCTGATCATGTTAAAAATTCTTTAAAATTGATAGCATCTCAATTTTCAACTTTTAACAATTTCCAATTTTACTCTGATGGTTCAGTATCAGATATAGGCACAATTAATAGTAAATCTGGCTTTGGCTGGATTCAAACTAACCCGTCAATACCAAAAATTAATTTTAAAGGAACTTCAATTTTTTTTCCTTCATCATTCAAAAGCGAAAGCTTGGCTATATTAACTATTCTTATTACATTACCAATACAATCAACCAGTCTCATCTACACTAACTCTCAGAATTGCATCGACATTTTCAATGCTAGAATATTGACGCCAACTATAAGTCCTCGAAGATGACTCAAACAAAAAAATTTTTTAATATGGGACCTCATAATTTGGCTAGTAGCAAATAAATGCTTAACAATTCAACTTATTAAAGTTAAAGCACATTCCAACAACAAATACAATGATATGGCAGACACCCTGGCCAAAAATGGTCGTGACTTACATGACCCTATTTTGATTAATCATAAATTTTTTATCTCATCATCTTTGGGTTTTATTAACTATAATAATATATATATAGTCGATCAAAATATTCAAAAATGGAGTAATGTACCTATACATTCACGAATTTTCAATATGGCCATGAATAATTCCTCGTTAAAACCTATCAACTATTTAATACGGGAAGGTCGTATCGATTAGTTATATACAAAAAAATGGATTAACCACAACCCGACGGACACTCCAACATCCGACAAGTTACGAAAAATTCATGCAGAAAAAGTCAAAAAATCCACATTTAACTATGCTACGGGTGATATACTTCGACGTAATTACTCAAACTTATATCCGCCAGGCCAAATCTTATGTACAAATTGCAATATATATGAGGATACAAACGTACACATAGGTTTATGTCCATCACACCGATCAAAAATTTCAGCCATTTTAAACGAATACAAACAAAAACTTTCTGTTTTAATTAAAACAAAAAACACCAGTAGTTTCACCTTCGATATAGACCACAACATCAACAACTCCAACATGTTCAAACTATTACCTGACACGATAAACAAAGTGTTATTACAACAAACTAATCCAGCAACCCCGTATGACGGTACATATATACCGAGAGAACAACCGTGGATTTTACTTTTATATCACCTAATTCCGGCAGACTTAACTGAATTATTCTATATGTACTTCGGTCAACAAAAACTTCGTGACCAACTATTAATACAATATGTTGCTGATCTTACTGCAGCTCTAAAAATGGCTACTTGGATGGTACGAGCTCGAAACTTTAAAAAATGGGAGAAATCCCTAAATATCACTCCAAAGAAAAAGAAACACTATCAACGACACAAAATACGTAATTCGAAAAACACCAAATATAATTTGTTCTAATACGACTAATACGAGTTCACGAGGCCGTTATTCGGCCTATTATTACAATAAATCTTTACCTTACTTCAAACATTTAGTCACCCTTGATGATTCCGCCAGTATACGGTGGACCACCTGTAATTTTTTACATAGTGGAACTTGGGAATCTTATAGAGACACTCTATTGTTCAATAATTTTGATTATTTACCTGATCTTTCTTTCATCCAATCCCATAGTTCACACACCTTTTTATTTTTTTAACCCCCATAGCCCCTTTTCCCTAGTGTAGTCAGTTCATAGGTAGGTGATGCTTCGGTTGATCCTCCACGGTTTTACATTTCACACCAGGGTGGCACCGCCTTCGGACGGTTTTGATTATAGCGTAGTTTTAGATAATAATTTAACTTCTTGATGTAGTTCCTAATTATCTTTCTGTAATCTAGTTCACATGGTTTTAAAAATAAAAATAAAAATAAAAATAAAGATAACCCATGACATATCACATGCCATATCACAAAATTTTCTAATTATCACCTGGGATCACCGGTGACTGAAATTATGCCGATCGACCAGCATTAAAGAAATATAGTGCCGGTAAAAATTCACATTTTTATAGAAAAAAAATATATTTATTATTGCGCTATTTTACAATTTACTAATAAAAAAAAAAGCTAATAGATGTTATTCTATTCTCATTTGATCACTGGTAAATTTTTTAATGATAAAAATTGCCCATAAACTATTTTAGTTTCCTACAAGGAAAAAAGAAAAGAAACCGAAATAGGAGTAATTGTTTCGCTAAAGAAATAATTCCAAAGAAAACCATACAGAACTCTAACACGCAAAGTTGTCGATAAAAAAAAGGGAAAAAACGAAACTGATGTCAGTAACGTTTTCGTTAAAAAATAATGTTAAAGAAAAAATCCACTCACCAAAATCCATGTAAGTCCAATAAACAACCTACAAACTGCAAAAATGAAACGTTAGTAAACGTTTCGTTGAAAAAAGTAAAAAAATAGAACTCACTTGAAATCCGTGCTCAAAGTCATACAAGACCTATTTAAGAAAAAAAAGAAGCATTAATTAATGTTTCGTTAAATCCATTATCAAAAAAAAATCAAGAAAAAACTTACTGTTAAAGGGCCACCTAAAAATTTACAACTGCTAAAGAAAAAATAAAAGAAGAGAACGTTAGTAAATGTTTCATTTTATTAAAAATAAAAAAATATAAAAAAAAATAAGGTACTTACCGCAATCTGACTTCCAGAAACCTAAGAACCTAAACTGCATGAATAAAAGAATGAAATATTATTAGACATAGTTTTATTAAAAGTAAAAAAAAACCTAATAAAAAAAAAAATCTTAACACCTACCGAAATCCACGTCCAAAGAGACCAGGAGTGTCGTAACAAAATAAACGTTTCATTTAAAGAAATAGTTCATAAACATTAAACCCTTACCGAAGTCCGATTTGAGTAAATCATCTAAAAAAAAGATAAAAATAGAAATGTTAATAAACGTTTCATCAAAGAAAAAAGAAAATGGCCTAACAAGATTTCCAAAAGAAATAAATTAACCCACTAAAATTCCACGCGTCTAGAAACCTGACTAAAAAAAAAAAAAAGAAAATCGAAATGTTAGAAAATGTTTCGTTAAATAAAATAAAAAAATTGTTTCCTCTGATTTCTAACCAGAACTCGCCAGAACCGTCTATAAAAAAGAAAATAAAAACGTTAATAAACATTTCGTTAAAATAAATTTTGTTGAAAAAAAAAAAGATTGATTTGATTCTCACCGAATTCTCACAGAACAAAAAAAAAGAAAATGACGAAACACCGGTAAACGTTTCGTTAAATAAACAATACAAAAGAAGTCCAAGATCTAAAGAAACGGTCGTCTAAGAAAATGGATAAAAGAGAAACTGAAACGTTAGCAAACATTTCGCCAAAAAGTTTTTTTTTAAAAGAAAAACAAGAACTTACCGAAATCTCACGTGTCCAGGCTCGTCTAAAAAAAAGAAAGAAAGAACGTTAGAAGACGTTTCGTTAATAGAAATTATTAAGAAGAAATCCACCCTATGTGTTCAAAGTTCGAAATAAAAACCTAAAAAAAATTAGGGAAAGATTAGACTAAGACCAAAAAACAAAAAAATTTAAAAAATATATCTACCTCCATTTTTACAAGAGAGTCTCCGAAATTGACAGCAAAAACCTAAAAAAAAAAGAGGAATTTACGCGTTCAAAGGAGCCAAAAAGCCACTGTTTAAATAGGAAAACAAACGAACTGTTAGTAACTGTTCGTTAGAAGAGCAAATAAAAATAAAAAGGAATGAAGAAAGACTACCAAAATCGCGTCCGGAGGGAAAAACTTTCTGTTTGAAAGAATGAAAGGAAGGGCAATAGAGAAGGAAAAAGGGAAGAGCGAGTGAAGGTAAAGATTTTTTTTATGTCGTTTATAATAAATTGTATAATTGAAACAACATTTATAGAAATTGGTCTTATGAACATATATCTCGTGTAACTCTTATACTGTATCTCGTGTAACTCTTCAGTCTTCACTCTAGTGAGAAGAATATTCCGCCAAAAATCACGAATAGAATTCACTATGCCTGGATTATTGTAACTTCTACAGCTAAAGACAACTAATTTCCAGGAAATTGATCTGTATACCTTCCGGAAAGCGGGATCCCCTAATGAACAAAGAAAGATGGTTTATATTTTCGAAATCCAAATAATATTCTTCATAGGGGTTAATCCAAATATGGAACGATGCGATTAACAGACTATTATCAATAGAGAAAACGAGACCGTGACCAGTAACTACATTTGTTCAGTGTGTCATATGATAACAGTGGTATAAATTATTTTTTTCGGTTAAATGATGAAAAATAATTCGATCTCCAAAAATCCCTAGGTATAAAACATCGCAATTCGCAAAATCCAAAATCTATTTATTATATGATAATACGCATTAGCTTCTTAACAAGGCGTCTTTGACAAGAAGCCAACCATAACTTAGCAATACTAAACTGTAAGTGACCGGCATAACAGTTATAGAATTGACCAAATTATAGAATTTTTCGGGAAACAAAATGCATGACGAAAACGAAATTTCGAAAATGTATAACTAAAATGTGTACCAACTAGTCCCGTATATCCGAATTGTCCGATCCTTACAATCCTTACAGTAATAACTAGGCGAGATATACTAATTACACTGCCTTGAGTTCGTCAAGTCCGATGTGGTAAACCCTATCTTTGAGCGACATCTATAACGAAACACCTAATTTACAAAATCAAAGCGCACGCTGCGCAACTTGATCTCATACTAAGAGTTTTGCTTTTTTTAATTGTATTGTGTTTTTTTTTTGTCGATAAAAAAAACGAAACTTGAGAAGCTCTACCACATGCATACGGGAAATAATAATTCCAGTGAAACTGGGCAGCCTGGGCTTTACCCAAAAATATCACGAATCACGAATGTATAACCTAATATCAGATATGGATGAGGTGATTCAATAAACAAGACGCAGATAAATTTACCAATATGATATTCGTTGTTAAACAAAGGGATTCTTTATTCAACAAAGAAGAAAAATTAATGATATCAATCATTCTTTAGGTTGTGAAATTGTGAAATTGTTTATAATCCGAAAAATAAAATTCATTTACCACTTTAGTTATTAAATTTATTAAATTAACAAGTTGAACTCTGAAATAAATAGTAATTTTCTTCTCAGATTAATTTGCTAAATTCATTATTATTAAGTTTAACAAAATTAAAGTAACAAATCCTAGCATAATAGTATTGATAGTAATAAAATTAGTTTAACACACAAAATTTATACACTTGATCACGTGCGCGTAAATCATGTGAGATAGACGAAAATTTCGTAGTTTGTAAAAGTATTTCGCTCCTGTTTCGTACAATTATTGAATTGGGTGTATTTAAAGCCTTTAAAAAAGCATTTTCATAAAAATCCGCGGAAACTCAATGATTCAGTATTTTTTTGGTATTTTTATGTGATAAAAGTTTAGTCAATTCCGAATTGAACTCTTAGGCTTGTAAAAATGTATAATTAGAATTTAAACTTTAGGCTTATAAAACGTATAAATTAATTATTTAATTTTTTGCACTATGCTTATTTTTGGCTAATATCATAAATCAAAACTTAAAATATATTACCGTTTCAAAACTAAAATATACAGGAAGGTGGTGAAACCAAAACAATGTTTAAAAAAGCGTTACAATATATAAAATGTTCTTATTTGTTAAATAATATAATTTTTGAACCATATAAGGAAATCCCTAACTAGATTAAGAATCGACCGTTCAAATAATTCAATTTCCTCCTAATTTCTTAAATTTCTTAACAGTTACATATCAAAAAGTTTATACTACTACTACCTAATTTACTTCCTCGTAAAAAAAAAAATTCAAAATTCAATAAATTTTTTTTTTTTTGATTGAGCTCTAATTCTAAAATTCTCGTACCTCTTTAAAGTCTTAACACAATTTTTTCTTTTTAATATGCATGTAATTGATTTTGTACTCATAACTTATTGGACAAGAAAAGGAAATTCATTTCGTTGATCGCCGAAATTTAAAAAAATTTTAATTTTCTTGGCAGATCGATTGTAACACTTTGACAAACAAAAAAAAAAAAACCACTTTTTAAAACAAGTTAATAATTATTAAAACTATTTCAATTTATTTGACAATTTATTAAATATTTTTTTTCTTCTTCTAAATAATAATAATAAAAAAAAAAACACACCAATTTCAAAATTTAAAAAAAACACAACTTTCTATATTAAAAAATTAGAAAAAGAGAAAAAATGAAAAAATGTGGAAAAAATATGCAAAAAAAAAAAGTTTAAAATGAATCAAATGAATTTCAATTTGTTTTTTTTTCTAAATTAAAAAAAAATGTACTTTATGTGCGTGTTAAAAATTTTTCGTACAATTTCAGAAAAAAATAAAATAAAAATTAAAAAAAGGGGGAAAATTAGAATACTAAAAAAAAAAAAATTAAAATTAATTTATATTATAAAATATCATTATTATTATTGTTTTTTTCATTTTAAGGATAACTCAAAAGTTTGACCTTAATATCATGATCATATTTATCACAAGTTGTTCCTTTACAAAATTCTTGTTCAAAATATTTAACAAAATCATTATATTGTGATTCAATATTATCTTCAAAAGTTTGAACCAATGATCCAAGGTCACTTGCTTTAATATTTGATTTAGCAGCACTAATTATTAAATTTCTTACAAGAGAACTAAAGCAAGAACCATTAGAAGAAAGTCTATCGTTCAAAGATTCATTAACATTTTTAACATTTCTTGGTTTAATATATTGATCCATATAATGACAAACAGCTGGAGGATTACCACAAATATAATCTTGTTTTTCACAATCTTCCATAGTCCAAGCAACACCTGCTGGTGGTTGATTAACTCTTAATGGATGTTGACATTGTCCTTTAAATTGTGGTGATTGATTGAAAATTGAATCCTCAATTAATTTTGCAAAATTACCCGTAAAAGCTTTTTTACATTTATCAGTTTCATCTTCAATTATTTTATTAAATGATGATTTGGTTGATGATGAAACACTTCCATTAAATCCTTTAAGACAATTATCTTGTAAATTATTTACGAGTGTTGGGAATAACTTATCGACCTCTTTGGAGTAATTGTCTCCAAATGCTAATGAAATACCAGTACGACAACTTTGTTCACAAGCGTTCGTAGGTACAACGGAAAATAATAAAACGGAAATTGCTACAATAGTAGCGAAAAAAGTCAAAGAAGATTTCATTATTTTAAATAAAAGTTTCGTGAAAAAAAAAAAAGAAATATATATCAAAATGATATCGACGTTATAAGAAAAAAATTTTTACGAAAAAAAAAATTTATATATTATATATTTGAAAACGAATTTATTGTTATTTTTTTTTTTTGGTTTTTTTTTTTGAGAAAAGCTTTTTAAGAAAAAAATAAACGTTAAAAAATTTCAATTAGACTCTTTTTACGAACAAAACTTGCTTTCTAGGAAATCTTTAGCTAAAAAAAAAGCTATTATGAAAAATAAAATAAAAAATTATATTCTTAGATTGCAAGATTCGCTCAAGAGTGAGGAAAAAAAAGTTAAAGGCCCCGTTACGTTTATATATTAAAGAAATTTTTTTGTTGTGTTACCGTATAATATAATTTTTCTACTAAATTTGGCTAACCATGCGGTTAAGATAAAAATAGTAACAAACTTAAATGATCACGTAACGCATCAACCGACCTATTGCCGATTCTAATGTAAAATTATATTATATAATATTATATTATATATATTATATACTACATTATTATATATTTTATGTGTAATGTTTTTTGCCAAGACTTTTTTGACTGCAGGAATAAAATATTATTTATGGATAAATTATCTAACAAATAATCACTTTTGAATTTTTTTTTTTTTTTGTTGATAAAAAAAAAAAAATAAAATAAAATAGCGGAAAACTTTGAATATGCAAAACAAAGGATAAATTTATAATAGTATATTTTAAATTAAAAATACTGTATTTTAAACAAAGACAATGAAAATTTTTTTAAACCCTTTCGTTCTATTCTATATTTAATACTTTTATCTATAAACATTATTACAAAATAATTAGCAAAGAGAATAGGATTTAAATATTGAAATTCAAAAGAGATAAATAAATGGTTCGGAATAAATGTTACATGAATGCGCTTATTTTTTTTTTTAAAAAAAATCACCTATTATAGGTTTAATATTAGAATTTGGAAGAACCAGACAAACTAGATGTTATTGCATTAATTGAGCTATTATTATATCGCGAACACCGCAAACACCGCAAATACAGCAAATGCCGCAAATACCGCAAATACCGCAAATATAGTAAATATAGCAAATAATAGCAAATTAATCAAATTAATCAAATTAATTTCAATAGAGCAATAAAGTTTAAAGGATAGCTGAGATACATTAAAAAAATAAAATTCAAATTTTTTTCAAAAGATCAACTTTCTTAAAATAAATTATTAATTGTTCACAGTTTAATCACATTTTAGCCAATGCAAATTATTAAAGGTTGTAAAAAAATTTACCTGTTATCGATTCTAATAATTAAGTTAACTATATTCAGTAATTCTTTGTTTATATTTGGCACACGATTTTATGTCGATTACTAGTGGATAGTCTGTTTATTCATTGCATATTGCATACTGTATTCTTTCTTTCTTTTTTTTTTTTTTTTTTTTTTTACAAATATTTTTTAATCAATTTTTTTTTTTTTTTTGTTAAAAAAAAAAAAAAAATAAAATAAAATAGCGGAAAACTTTGAATATGCAAAACAAAGGATAAATTTATA
>QZLH01000568.1:14703-64001 GCA_003833135.1 Oehlia diaphana
TTTTTTTTTTTTTTTTTTTTTGTTTTTGTTTTCTTTTTTTTTTTTTTTTTTTTTTTTTCTTGTACGAAGATCTTGAATCAAAGATTTCTTTATTTGACAATATTGAGATCTATCCGTTATGATTAAAAAACTAAATGTAACTAGATTAAACGAGAATCCCAAATTCGTTATCCGATAAATCAAATGATTGTCATTCTGATATCGTATGATTTGTATGATTTTTTGATATTGTCATTATTGTCATATCCTAGTAAGGAAAGTAAGGGAAGTAAGGGAAGTAAGGTTTAGAAAAAAAAAAAATATTTTTTTTTTTTTTTCGGATTTAATTAAAATTATTTGTTTGTAATTAAAATTTCTAAATTCGTAAAATCCTAAATATTGTTAAAAATACATATACAAAATATATTATGATAATTAATGACTATTTTAATATATTAAAAAAAGAATCACAAAATTTAATTAATTTACACAACAGAATTGAACGAAAAAACTTTATTAATAGATATTTTTTTTATAAAACAATCATGTGTTTAAAAGATGATGATTCCTTTTACTTAAAAAAAAAACGTAGATTAAGGAGAACATTAATTAAATTAGTTCTCAATATATATTCAATCATCATCATCATCTGATACTTAATGACATAAATTCTAATGTCAATCAGTAAAAAAAAATTTAGTTTCTCCTCTTAAAAAAAAAAACACACACACCTCATTAAGATTTACATGTTTCACAATTTTCTATAAATAAAATTTACCAATAAAATATGTTTAATCACGCTACGCCATTTGAAAAATATGGAATTCTACTTCAGAAATTAAATGAGCCTTTTATGGTAATTATTTTGTTCTTCATTATAATATGTATTATAATTTTTTTTAGAATGTAAGGGAATGGTTACAATATTTTGTTTGATCAACCTTCATCGAATGACATAATTTTACAAAAAAATAGAATTCTCCGGATTTGTTCCCTGTAATTAATTTCGGTTCTAAATTTAAAAAAAGAAAGTTAAATAATTTTTTTTTTTCTCCTTTCCTATTTTAACTTATAAGACAAAAACTTTTTTTTTTTTTTTGTGGCGTTATATTGAAAGATAATATACCATAATATATATATATATATATACTGTATATATAAACATCCGATAACGGGTATTTTCTTATGCGTGGAGGCGCAATCAAAAGGACCTGCTGCAATAAAGTGAATCTAAAATGATTTTCTTTTTTTATTTAGAAAAATTTTTGGTTTAAAATGTACAAAAAAAAAAAATTATTATTTTTAATTTTTTTTTTTCACAATTACTATCTGAAGTATAATTATAATAATAATAATAATAATAAAGATTGCATATTATTATACGTTTTAAGGAAATCTGTTGATTAATCAATGTGTGATTGATTCAATTATCGTTAAATACTTTGTCATGTTAAATATTGTGCTATCATAATAATAAAAAAAAAATCGTTATTTTTAAACAATATCCTCTTCTCAAATTAGATTTTGAACGTTTAACAGTATATAATATAATATAAACATTTTTGCAAGTTGATCCGATTAACGGAAAATCCACTCTCGAACGAAAAAAATAATGATTTTAATAGAAAATTATTTTTAGTATTCGTTAAAAAATTTCATTATTCAATATTTTGCTCGAAATTAGTGTTCTTCAACGCTTTACTAAATTTAACCTTCCCGTAAGAATACATGAATGAAAATTCCTAGAATTTATAAATTACTAATATTACAATTCATCTGATAACTCAGTCAGTGATAAAAGTAGCGCCAAGCTGTTTCACAAATACAAGTTCCGTAAGTTACAAAACACATTATGCATTGACCAATTTTGATCATTATCAATTGATCATGATAGAGTTGAGTTTAATTTCTTTGTTCAAACGGAGCTCTAGATCTTTATAATATATTTGGGCTGCAGGGGGGAGAGAGAGTATTTTGATTATGTTTTACAAAAGGTAAAAAAAAGGTGAAAAATTATTATTCATTTAACGAATTACACAAATAGAGATCCCGATAAACATTAATTTATTTTCATAGTTTTTGGTGTAAAGGGCCCGAGAAAAATGATGCATATAAAGAGAATGCATCAATGATAAAGTTGATAAACTTTCCTCACGTTTATACCCCCTGTATTACAAAGATTTACTGTACATTTATATCAAACCAATTAAAATTTCCTAAAAAATGAGGAGGAATATTGACCGATATATTATTATCTTACATCCTTCCGATGAAATTAAAAAAAAAATAATATTTGTTAAATTGAAGTTTTATGAGATTTTTTTAAAAAAAATACTTTGTTTTTTTAAACTGTGTCGAACAAATTTTGTTTAGTTGTGTACGAAGTCACTTTAAATAAAGAGTTATTTTCATGTTAAAACAATTATTTATATTTTTTTTCGCGATGATACGAATATTATTGGATTTCGTAACAAAATATTGTAGCGTTATTTATAATAAATATGATGTATTATACTAAAAATTATTTACACTTCACATTTTTTACACTCCCAACCCGCTAAAATTTCTTATAGGGTTTCCCCCCTTTTTACAAAAATTCTCTTCCGACTATTACGAAAGATGATGCGATTGGGAAGTTTGCAAATAGCAAACAACTGGCTTCAGATAAAATCCTCACTAGCCAGTTAATACCCATGCACAAAGATGTAGAAATCAAAAATGTTATGAAATTTCTTGATCTATTTATATTATTTTTTGAAACTTATAAAATGTGAACTGCTACGGTAGCTGCTACGGTCAATTAAAGGATACTACTTCAATAAATAGTATTGCGGTTAATAAGCGTGAGATGGTATGAAATTTCTTGGTCTATTATTTTCGAAGTAAACACTATTACGGTCAATTAAAGATACTGCGATCAATAGTAACAATCATTTACTACTGCGGTTAATAAGCGTGTATTATTTTCGAAGCGAACACTATAAAAGACTTTTACTACTGCGGTTAATAAACGTGAAATGGTATGTATGATTTTCTAAGTGAACACTATTACGGATATATCAATAATCATTTACTGCGGCTAATAAGTAATGTGATGCGTGATACGGTCGGTATACGCCATGCCTTTTGTGAAAGACAATTATTTACCATTAACTGATTAAGTTTCATCTTTGTTTATTATAATTCTTTGTTGTTATTTTAGGATTGTTTAAATAAGAATTGTAATGAAAAATCAAAAATGGGAGAGAAAAAGGAATCATTGATTAATGGGCTTATTGTTTAAGAAACATTAATTATTTAGACGAAACAATAATAAATTATACGATTCAATAAAAAAATTATTAGAATATCAGTAAAAGATCTATTCATTTTATTTTTAAAAAAAAGTAATAAAATTAAACTACAATATATAAAAAAATTACACTACATTTACTACATTTATGTTCGATATCATTGCCCAGCAAAGATATTATTAAAAGTTTTTTTTTAAAAAAGTCCATATCAAAAAATAAAAAGTTTTTAGAAACGAACTAATAAGGTAAAAGGTAAAAAAGCGGATTTAATGTAAAAAAAGAAAGGTGTAATTGTAGTAACCCCTAATTATAATCTTTTTTTTAAAAAAATTTTTAAGGAAAAGATAAAAGAAGAGATTTGATTCCTGAATCATATTTATCACAAGAAGTTGTAGAATTTGAATCAGAAATACAAAAACTATTATTAAAAGTGGTAGCAAATTGGTTTAATTCAAATTTAATATTCTTCGTAACGATTTCCATAAAATCCTTTGTTTGATTTTTTTCAAAAGAATCAGATTTTGTAATAACTTTATTAGTAATTTTAATAAATGAACTTGTAAAATTTCCATTATCTGAAACATGATCATTTAAAGATTCTTTAAGTGATTCAACATTTCTTGGTTTAACATGTTCATTCATAAAATGACAAATTGAAGGAGGATTTCCACAAATATAATCTTGTTGTTCACAATCACTTAATGTCCAATTAACACCAGGTTTAGGTTGTATAACTTTTAAAGGTTTTTGACATTGTCCTTTAAATTTTGGATCCTTTGAAAATATTGAATCTTCAACAATATCTTTACAATTATTAGAAAATTCTGTTCTTGATTTATTAACTTGATTTAAAATTGCTGTATCAACCAAATTTTTAACTTGATTAACAACATTAACATCTAAACCATTATAAATATTATTCGTTAAATTATTACCAAGAGTATCAAAAAGTGGATTCCATTCTTGTGTATAACTATTACAAAATGCTAATGAGATACCATCACGACAACTTTGTTCACATGCTTGATTTTTATCGAATAAAAAAGTGGTGATAAAAATAATTATAAAAATTGGTGAGAATTTCATTTTTTGATTGGTTTATTTTTTTTTTAAAAAAAAAGAAAAGAAAAATAGGGATTACTTTTTTTTTTTTTTTTTTTTTTTTTTTTTTTATAAAGTTTTTTTAAAAGTTTCAATGAAAGGATAAAGATGAAAAAGTTAGCATTTTTATATACTTTCCTGAAACATGCTAAATTTCATAAAGATTGTCTACATTACTTTGTCTAAACGTCAACATCAGTTATCATACTTATACTTAATCAGTTACTATAGTACTAAATATAAAACCTCTTATAATTATTTAAACCCTTTAAACCTAAATAGAGTAATGATGTGGCGCTTCTGCCGATTTTCATTCCCACTCCCGGAAATTTCTTAAGTAAATCATGAGCATATATTTTACACCGTTCATAATGTCATACCTTTTTAGTTTTACTAGGATTTAATTAAATTACATAATTCATACATGTAATTAAGATAAACTAGTTCAACTAGTTAATTTATTATACTTGAGTATGCGCCACATCACATAATTCAATATATGTTTGGAAAGGAAACGTCTCATTTTTCTTCATTGGCAATAATAATAATTAAAATACTAGTAATTTTTTTTTTTTTTTTAAAAAAAAAAAAAGAATTAATGGATAAAAAAATTATAAGGTCCACTTTAAAGATCGTTCGGATTTTTAATCGGTAAATGCGGATCCAATGATCAAATGATCCAATGATCCTATTATGCTTCGAACTTTCTATAGAAATTTCTTAATCGAATTCTTAAAAAAATTCGGAAAATTATGAATAAAAACAAACAAACAAATTTCAAATGGAGTAATTGTTTAAATTTAAACTTTTATTACTCGAAAAAACCTTAAAAAAAGCAATCTTTTTTGCTGTTGGATTTGTATTTTGTGAAACACGTGTATATCACGTGATAAAATTCTAAAGGCGCAGAGAATTTCGTTCGTTAACGTCTTTTAAATAAATCGCCATGAAAATTGTGAAAACTCTTTCTTTTTGAAATGAATAAAATAAAATAAAATAAAAAATTCCGGGTTTCTGACGTATTATATGCAAAAAAAGGTATGAATAATCTAATATTTTTCGGTCAAAACCCGGTTTTTAATTTAAGTTAAATTACTTGATACAACTGGATACTAATTTAAAACAAATCTAAAATTAAATTTATTTAATAATTGTAAAATGAATAATAGAGTTCTTACAAAAAGTTCAAAGATGACGTGATTCTAATTATTACATATGGCGTAGTTATCCAATTCATAACAAAATTTGTTAATTACTTTATTAATACTGAAAAGAAAATTATTACTAATATAATGTGATGCTTAACGAAATTTAGTTGAACTTCTCATACTTTCTCATACTTTCCCATATAACTTCTGTATTCAAAACTGAAGTATCGTGAATTTTATTAATGATTGAGCAAATTATCTCCACCCGCCTGAAGACCTCATGGTCTCCATGAAAAGACCCTTCGTAATGCCTAAGGCCGAATATCTTGCTTAGTAAAACTATTTAATATTAATATCTTCCAAACCAAAACGGGCATTCCCTTTTTACACAACGAGTTTTACTAACAAGCCTATTAAATTCAGGAGTGTCCAATGTATTCTTTTTGAATGATGATTTTAATTCTAACTGAGCTGATCCCGGATTCTCAAGTTTATCAATAAAGATATCATAAGATTCCAATAAAATATTTCGTATATTTAATAGAACGTGTAACTCTTCTATAAAAATAAATAGGTCCTTTATTGTCTCGGGTATCGAAATTTGAGCAATATGATTCATTGTATATAATCCTTCACTTATTAAATCAAGAATATAGAAATCCACCTTGTATGCGATACATTGAAATCCTAATATTTTTATCTCTGCTCCTCTTGAAATTGCTGAGTCGATACAATCTTTCATAAACACACCTACCCTGATTAAATCAAGACAGTTTTTATATACGCTGTTTTTCTCGGATGGACCAGACACTTCACCAACATAAATAATATTTGTCGTCTGAGACTGATATTTCATCGTTACTACAAAATCTGGCTGTTTTGTTCTTGATCCGTCAAGTTTTCTTATTCTACTTTCCGTTAGGGCCGTATTTGGCCATTGAGCTATATATTTATCCGGGTTATGAAAAGCATCTTTCATGATTCTGTCTAAATAATTGGTGATTAATGTTAATTCACTTGGTTCATTCCTGATTTTATCGATTGGTAGAGTTCTTATCAAATCCAGCATTAAAAACCCAAAATTATTCCTCAATTCATTTCTATTTGCAAGATTTGTACATAAAAGATCAATTGCATTACTACGTGAAACTTTCAAGCATGTTTTAATAACATTCCTATATATGCACTCAATTTCTGTATCCAATGATATAGATAATGTCGGCGTATATTCATGATGAATTGATGCAAGTACTTGCAAACCAAATATTTCTACCATTTTTGTAGAATAAGAATTTGGTATCAAGACAAGTATTGATGATAATGATAAAATCTCGTGCGTATTTGATTCAACATACAGCCCTTCAGTATTAGCGTGTGAAATGGCTTCATTAATATAAGCTCTAAATCTTGCCGATATGTTAACATTATTCATACACAAATCAGATTCTAAACTCCCTATTTGTAATAAATTTGAAGGAACATTAGTTATGATAATCTTTTCGTTTTCGGTGAATGAATCTCCAGAAGAATGTTGCGATATTGGAGATGGAGTTTTATATCCATCGTCACTTTCATCATCTGATTCATTGGAATTATCTTGTTCTTTACTTATACCATCTGATGTTTCGTTAGAAATAATTGGACCCTTTTTTACGTGTAGAATAATGTCAGTTAGTGTTTGTGGTCAATAAACTAAAATTATTGATTAAGCTTAACTAACATTTTGCTTGATAAACTGGAGATGTGTTTGATTTAGAGCCAATTTTTCATTGCTAGTGGCCTCTAATTGAGCTGTGAGATGAGATTCAATAAGAACTTTTTGTTTGAGTCTTTGACGCTTCGACTTTTCTTTCAAGGATCTTGAAGTAGCTTTAGCTTTACGCTTCCGTTGGGATTCTTTACTAATCTAATGTGAAGAGGAAACAGAAGTCGGTGAGATATTTGTATACCCTCAGTTAAAAGACGTACTGGTTCTTTAAAAAACACGTCAAGTTCGCAACATTTTGTACATTTTTAAGCTTATTCTGTGCAGCATTAGCAATCAAAGGGTTTTCGCATTCATTCATAATATGTCTTAGAGAGCTAGCAAACTGGGAACAATGATTCTGGCTGTTAGAGAAATACCGAAATTGCCACAATTGCCACCTCGAGCAGGGATTTACGTGAAAAAACTCGTGAGCTTTATGAGGAATAGAGCACAACTGAGAACACGTTGACGCGTGCATGTAGTGTCAATTTTTTGAGGCTCAACTTTTATTTGACACGACAACGTGACGGTCATGACGTGACTAATAAAGTATTATGATAAGGGACGATGATTTTCTGCTCATGCTCATGTAAAATCTGTTGAAACTCGAACTTCGATGCGACACTGCAGCTCATGATATGTAGATGCGTAACACAGTCTTGATACATGGTAGATTATAATCTACTCTTTGTTCATGTTCATAGATCTCTTTTCTTTCGCGTTCACCAACACCGGGGAGGCAGACCCTGTATTACTTATGGCGGCAATAGGTCCTTTTAAGAATGGACTGGGGCCATTATGACTCCTAAAGCTTTATATCTCTCCTCCCGGTAGACATCCACGTATACCTAACCATGATATTGTTTCTTTAAATTAATTGGAAAAGAAAGGATCAAAATATATCTGTGATTCTGAAAAACTTAGATTATTCAAAAAATATTACATCAGAACTCATGGAAAAGGTATAATAAATATATTTAATTGATAAAGTAATAATAAATTTTTAATTCAATATATTAACAACATATTAATAATATATTTTATTTGAAGATTAAAAAAATATGAACGCGCGCTAAACACCGGGGAGGCAGACCCTGTATTGCTTATGGTCTTTGCTTCGGCAATAGGTCCTTTTAAGGATGGACTGGGCGTTCCATTACGACTCCTAAAGCTTTATATCTCTCCTCCCGGTAGTCATCCACGCGTACTTAACGTGGTTGCACCATGATACTGTTTCTTTGAATTAAAATATGAACGCGCACTAAACACCGGGGAGGCAGACCCTGTATTGCTTATGGTCTTTGCTTCGGCAATAGGTCCTTTTAAGGACGGACTGGGGCGTTCCATTACGACTCCTAAGGCTTTATATCTCTCCTCCCGGTAGTCATCCACGCATACTTAACGTGGTTGCACCATGATACTGTTTCTTTGAATTAAAATATGAACGCGCACTAAACACCGGGGAGGCAGACCCTGTATTGCTTATGGTCTTTGCTTCGGCAACACCTTTTAAGGATGGACTGGGCGTTACATTACGACTCCTAAGACTTTATATCTCTCCTCCCAGTAGTCATCCACGTATACTTAACGTGGTTGCACCAAAATTCCTGGATATTCTTAATTGTCCAGATCTGTCAGAAGATAAGTACATAAACATCAGACTTTCGAAAAAATTATCCCGCCCGTTATAAATTCTCACTTATCTATATCTCTCCAGTTAAATCTAGATCATATAAAGAGTTAAGTTTCGCGAAAGAATTTTAAAGAATTTCAGATCTGTAGCATAAATTCCGTAGTTAGCAAGAGACAGAGAATAATATAGTCACGATGGGAATCACTCTTACCATTATATTTCATTTTACTCTGCCCTGTGATCGAAAGATTTATTTCTTGGCCGACATGAAGTTCTTATTACTGTGTAGGAGTCTTATACTTTTCATGAATCTCGATTGTGTCGCTGGTAACCTTGTCATTGAGAAAACGATATAACGAGTTCCACTGGATTTTCTCTGTAGGCATTTCCTCAAGCAATAGAAGTAGTTTACTAGAAATTGCCCGTTAAAACTACCTAGAACCGTCTGGTATCACTGGTCTTGTACACTAGCAGAGTTCCCAAGACGTGATGCTAGATGAATTCCGTTACAATACCTTTATCCCAACCTTGCCAGACTTAAGATAGAGGATCGAATACATCTTCCTGCCTACACTTACCCTGCTAACCCATTTTAACGCTATTTAATAATTTTATTTTTCGATGTATTATTAGTTATTTCGAAGGGTGAGGTCCTGCGCGTCGGGATCAACCTTGATTTAGTTCCAGATAGTTCCCTTTATTATTTTTAACATATAGTTATAATTGTATCTGAACTCGGTGAACCACTCTTCTTGAAATAAATGTATTATTAGTTATGTTTAAGGGAATCATTGGATTATTGGACCCAAAATTTTTTATTCAATCAAATAAAAAACGTGTGTTACATATTATCACAGTAATCTAAAATCATTTTGAAGCCACTAACTACACAAAGTCAATTACTCTCCCTTATGTTATATTATTTCATTATATGATTAAGATTAATCTAAGTAAATTATATTATAAATCCTTATATGTATAAATTCTAAACGTCTTTATTGCCTTTCTTTAAAGCTAAAGACAATAATTGATCAAATTCCCCAGAATTTTGACACATTTTATAGAATAAAGATTCATGATTTGTTATTAGATTATGAGGACTATCAAATTCTACTATATTACCTTGATCTGTAAATTTAATAATAGAAAAGAGATAAATAAAATAAAATATTCAAAGTATTATTATAAAAGTTAAGCATAAAGTTTTCTTACCAAGTACTAATATCCTATCATAATCAATAATGGTTCTCAATCGATGTGCAATACACATAATAGTACAATCTATAAATTCGGTTCTTATCATCTGTTGTATCTTTTCATCAGTAGCGAAATCGATACTAATAAAACAATCATAAAATAAATAAATAATTCAAACTTTATATACTAGTAAATAAAAAATATCAAAATTTTGTATGTATAAATTACCTTGCAGTAGCTTCATCCATTAGAATCACTTTACTGCTTCTCAATAAAGCTCTAGCCAAACACAATAATTGCCTTTGTCCTTGACTAAAGTTTTTACCACCTTCACTTACAGGTGTATCCAAATCCTTAAATACGTTTACGTTATCGTACACATTTGAACCTCTACTTCCTCTCCTACTCGCTAAACTTTTTCCACCCACACTTCCTCTCCTATCCAATGTTCTATATGATGAAGTATCTGAAGCAATAATTTGTTCTACGTCGGACGGTATTAAATGAACACGTTTCAACGAAGATAAAATTTCAAAATCTTCATATTGTGAAAATACATCTAAATTTGAACGGATTGTTCCTATGAATAATTAAGTAAAAGAATTTAATTAATATAATGTGTAAATAAATGATTCTCATTAATCAATAATGTTTTTACCGCTAAAAAGTATAGGATCTTGTGGTATAATTGTAATTCTCGATCTTAAATCTTCAACTCCAATTGAACTAATATCAATGTCATCAATTGATATTTTTCCATTGGATGGTTCAACAAATCTAAATAATGATAATGCTATCGTTGATTTTCCTGATCCCGTCCTATTACATAAATTATTAAGAAAAAAAAATACATTATCATCTAAATAACCGTATCAGACTTTTTAAGAAAAGATAAAAAATTGTTTACCTTCCGACGATTCCGACTTTTTCACCTCCTTTAACACTAAAACCAATATGATGTAA
The DNA here is from genome assembly GCA_003833135.1 of Oehlia diaphana. Lineage (NCBI taxonomy): Eukaryota > Fungi > Glomeromycota > Glomeromycetes > Glomerales > Glomeraceae > Oehlia > Oehlia diaphana. Next base: position 25,765 of record QZLH01000568.1, read on the forward strand.
TACTGGTTCTAAATCTTCTGCATATTTAACTTCTAAATTTTCTACTTTAATTTTTCCTTCATATGGCCAAGCAGCTGGAGGTCTTGGATATTTTATGGCATGAGCTTCTTGTGGCAATTCTGAAAATTCGCACACTCTTTCAACAGCATTTAAACTCATTTCTAATAAAGAATATCTCCTTATTGTCCACATAATTTGTTCTGAAAAGTTTAGTGCAAATGACAATGACAATCCTGCTAAACCTGAATCTATTGTGTCTATATTGTAAAGTAAAAAGATGCCAGCAAAGAAGGCTAAAAATGCACCAGATAAATTGTAACGGACTGATAACCATCTATTGGCAATCCACATATTAAAACACGCTCGATGATTTGTATCAATCCTTAATTTAAAAATCGAATTTAGTATATAATTAAATTTTTGTATTAAGATTAGAGATAACATACTTATCAAATGTATCTTGCATAAATCGCTTCGTAGCGCCATATGCTCTGATTGTTGTAATTCCTCTAAAAATAATATTGATAATAAGTTAAGAAGTCATTTAAAACTACATATTTAAGCTAATTATTCTTACATTAAAGTTTCCGTAAAATGTGAATACAAAGGTGACCTTGTCACAGAATCCAATCTTTTACACTCTCGAGAAGCTTTAAGGTATAATATTCCGACTGTCACGTAAATAACGCCTAGTAGAATACAATGCGTAACAAGTTAAAAGATGATATAAAAATACGTGTATCAAGCGATTTTATTAAAATACATACCAGCTATAATGGCAGCGACAAGAAATTCTAAAAATAACAATGATTTTAGTACATAAAAATATTATAATAATAAAAATGTATGAATGGAAATACCTTTTGTGATGGCTGTTATCACAAATGTAGTAGTAATTGTCATAAGGACCTATAATTAATAAGAAAGAATATTTATTAGTTAGGGAAATTAAATAAAAATACGAAAAAACCATAAATAATTTTGCTTACATTAGATAATACCCAAGAAAGTTCGCCTAAATAAAGACACAATATTAAAACTTTTTTAAATTTAAAATAAAACTATATAAATATCTTTTAAATTTATACCTGATAATTTACTATCAATAGTTTCAAAATCCTTGCTGAATCTATTAAGGATTCTTCCAACAGGTGTAGTATCGAAAAATCTAAGCGGAGCTCTAAGGACTTGATGAAGCAAGGTTTTGTGTAATTTTTTTGAAGCTTTTAAACCCCCATAATAAAGTATGGTAAATCTTACAACTCCAAAAATACTAGATATCAATGTAATTAATATATAAATGTTCAAATAGTAATCTATACTATGTTCTTCAGTATGCTCTTGATTATCATCATCATAATTAAATGGAAGAATTCTTGCTGATAAAATCCTTTCTATTTGTTGATTTAATAAATAAGTTGGAGTAATTACTTGTGAAATTGTCGTTATATTTATTGAAGTCAAAAAAGGGGAAATTTCATATATTGATGTATAATTATTATTGAAATCATTTTCTAAATTTGCATTTGACCATACTTTTAGCCACCAGCTTTCCATAATCTGAGTCGTTCTAGTTACAATATAAATTATTACGACTAAAGACCAGAATATTACATATCCATTAGCACGGACATAAGTCTTATATATCCTTAATCTAACAGCTCCAGCCGGACGTGCTTAAATAATAAATTATCAATTTCTAAGATTAGTAAGAATTTCTAACAAAAAAAAATTTACTTCGTCATGTAATAATACCTTCTTCTTCAACGAGAATCTTAGGTTTTTTGGAAATTTTCTTTTTTACTTGCACATCACTTAAATTAACTTCATTTTCAACGTTTTCTACGGCTGAAGAAGTTGATGCAGTTGAAGTTCCAACTACATGATGTAATTTTACTTTATCTGCGTCATCTGCTACTTTTTCTGCTGCTAATTCTGCTGAATCTTTAACATCTTCAGACCTACTATCAGCTTCTTCTAATATTGTACTTAATTTACCAGAGCTCTTCAAGTCGCTTATCGCTCCTGCTACTGTTATTTTACCATTATCTACGGCGACCTGATTTAATTAATTGAAAAGCGATTAATCTATGATCGAGAATTTTTGATAAAACTAACATAGTGTTCGAAATGTTACCAAGTAAGAAGCTCCACTCAAACCTAATCTTATGTGATGCGTGACTAAAATAATCGTTCGTCCTTTCATAAAATTACCCAATATACAATTATTCATTAAATGCTTAGCAGTATGTGTGTCAACTGCACTTAAAACATCATCCATCAAGATATGCTGTGCTCTAGAATAAACCGCTCTAATCGTGATTCAATTTCAAATATAAATGTTAGACACTGACTTAATAAATATTTATTCAAAGGAAAATAGGGAACCTTGCTAGAGAAATTCTTTGCTTTTGTCCTCCTGAAAGAGTAATTCCTTTCTCTCCAATCTCTGTCATATCACCATCTTCAAAAATTTCCAAATCTATTTCTAGAGAACACATTTTTATCACAGCCTCATATCTTTCTTCATCGCAAGGTAGACCAAAAATAATGTTTGACTTAATGGAAGCATTCTGAAGCCAAGCTTGTTGAGAAACCAATGCAACACTATTTGACAATATCCAATTCGATGGATTAAGTTCATAGGTTACTAGATCTGCTGGAGACTTTGGACAATATACTCTTCCACTTATAACGTTAGTTTCTTTAAAATTAAAACCACGTTAATACTTTGAAATATACATTGATATAACTAATCGTTGATCTCTATAATGAATCATTATAATTCTAGATCAACATTATAGAGAGACAACGTTATATGATCGAATCAAAAAAAAAAGAAATTTTACCTCCAAGTAGTGACATTAATAATAGAGTCTAAGTAAAAAAAAAAAAAAAATTTTTAAAATTGTATCTACAAAAAAATACGAATTATATTTCATAATATTCACCTTTCCTGATCCTGTTGGTCCACCTAATTTAATAGAAAAAAATAAATAATTTTTCAAAAGATTCAATTCCAAAACTCCTTCAAATCAAGAAGACAAAACTTACATATTATACTTAATTGTCCAATGGGAAAATCTAAATTTAAATTTTTCATTTTAAATTCTTGTTCCTCAGCATTAATTTTTTCATCACCAAGTCTATTCCAAGTAATAGTAGCATTTTCAAAAGCAATTTTATTCCCTCGACCTAATAAATTATCTCCATTCTCTAATTCTGAATCAGTAATTTCATCCTCATTCAAAAAATTTTCAATTCTCTTTAAACTGACATAAGCCTGTGAACCATCCATAAATACTTCGGGCAATATATTAAGAGCAAATCTTAATTCAAAGAATATTGATAAAGAGGTAAAAGCTATTGATGCTGTTAATTCGTTTCCTTGAACTTTGGTAAAAATGTAAAATGATACAATTGTTACTAGCACAGGAGAAACGATCCATACTAAATCAAACAATGTCAGTTGAATATAAGTACTACGAAGTTGTTTGAGCTCTGAATTACGCGAATCTAAATAAAGAAAAATATTATAAATAAACAGAAATATTCGTATATTCGTTTAAATAAATAAGATCAATTAATTTCATTCATTCATTCATTCAATAGTATACCTAATATACGATTTTCCCAATTTTTTTCCCACGCATAAAATTTAACCATACGAATTCCTTGCAATACCTATTACAAATAAAAATTAATGTCAATTTTCTACCAAAAAAACGCCGGAAACAATTTTTTTACTTACCTCGTTCATCAAATTAACTCTTTTGTCCCTTGCTTTCATTAATTTATCCTGAGTTATGTTATAACTTTTTGCGGTTTGATGATTAATTGGTAATATTAAAACCATCACTAATAGTCCATATAAACAACTACTACCTAATAATTGATACAAAAAATAAAATCCCACACCCAACTCGATAGGGCAATCAACGATGCTACTCCACCAAGTTGCAAATTCTGATATTCTATTAGAATCTACTGCCATTAAGTTTGTAATTTTTCCAACAGTGCTATTTTGATCTTCATCATCCGCATCTTCATTATCTTTTCCGGAATTTTCGTCTTCCTTTTTGTCATCATCATCATCATCATCAAACGAAGTAATAGTAGAATCATATCTTTTCAAAGATTTTGAATAAATTTCAGAATTAAGTTGTGCTTTTACAACTACTTGTAATACGCATGAAGACCAATACCAAACTTGTGCTACTGATAATTGTAAGGTTATATTTGAAAGAAACATTGCAAATATATAAATAAGACCCCATTCCAACTTTTCCCCATATTGATAATTTTGAATAAATTCGATAAATCGATAAAGAAATGCGAAAGGAGCATAATAAAGTATTCCCGTAATTACGGTGAATAATAATTGAATTAAAATAACTTTCTTATTTGCTTCCACTATTCGATATAAAAGAGAACGATCCCGCCGTTTTTTAAAGTAATTATACAATGGAGAGGTTCTTAACGAATAAGGTAACTGATCAAAATCAGAATCATTGAGTGAAGATTGATAATAGGCCTTTTTCATTAATAGATCTACTATGTTGAACATAATAAAATCCCATAATGAACAATACTCAGTTGCATAAACTGGTCTATTATTATTTATTAATGGAGGACCTCGAGGAGTTGTAATAGAAACTATTGTTATTATAAGAGATAAAATGAAATTTGCTAAGGAAATTAAAACTTCAATTCGTTTTATTTTAGAAAAGTTTACAGAATTAGAGTGAGAGTATAAAGCGGAACGAATTTGCAATAAAGAGCAAAGTACTGCAGTTAAATAAAATGCTGTCAGATGGAAATTTATAATCCATCCCCATTTTCTTGAACCTGATGTTATACCAATTACTGTTAAAATCAAAGCATATAACTAAAAAAAGAAAATAATTAATAATTAATTAATAAATAAAGCAGATCAAGTCAAATAAAGATTAATTTTTTTTTCCTTACCCAGCAAATCATTAATGCGATATTTAACAAAATACTGTGTTCATTTTGTTCATTTTCATTTCGCATATATCTCAAATGAAATAAAAATCCAAAGAGTCCAATTTGTAAAAGGATAATTACGATCTTCGTTACATCCCTTTTTACGGTTGAAAAACGTGTACTACCAATTGGAATATCACCTGTATCTTTGCTTGATAGTTCTTGATATCCACACGGTTTGCAACTACTAATCCCCTGAAAGAATAAAATTATTGAACTTAGTGAAACCACTACTACGGACGGTATTGTCTCCAATGATTCCATTATATCCATATCTGTTTACTTAAATTATATTTTGTGTTTAAAAAAAGAAAATTAGCCAAATTGATTACTCACATTTATATATTTTTTTTTTTTTGCCGCAATTTGGTAATCATTACCAAATCAGACTTATGCAATTATAATTTTAGCCATACGCCGTTTGCCGTAAATGGTTAAGTCGAAATATCGAAAATACGATTGTAACTGCGCATAATTAAAGAAAGTTACGCAGTATTTGTTTAGAAATTTCTTTCGCAAACCATATTATTATTCATACAATGAAAAATTCTCAATTCAATTGGAAAATTATTATCAATAATCCAAATCGAAACAAATTCAATGGATAATAATCTTTGTTTTCTCTATCGATATTTTTATGTCTATATGAAAAAAGGATACGTATAATTGAGATTTTCATACATCACAGGTTAATCTATTTTATGATATATAGAATACAATAATATTAAAGGTCTTTATCCTTTACATGCTACTGTACGAATTCGTGAAAATCTTTTCGTATTTTCATAATGTTCTTTGATTCTACCCTTTTTTGTACCGATTGGATGAGCATTTACCATTTTCTATTTTTAGAAATTTAGAATATTAACCATTTGCGTTCTAGGCTCTCAACACGACAAAAACTTATTTACAAATGGTACCGATTGTTTGGGATTAAGTAAAAGTTGCACAGATTTCAAAAAATAAAATTCATATGATCTACAAATAATATAATGTAAAGCGGAAAGATTTATTTCATTACACGATCATGTTCTCATTATATATAATCCAAGATGCTTTTTCAATAACTATAATTACTTTAAATGGATAGTAATTCCTAAAGCTAAGAAGAATAAATTAATGGATCTCCCGAATTTAATCTCATACCTTAAAGATGATGTTAACGATAAAAGTTACTCGATAGGTTGTTAACTTCAACCATCGAATTAGTAATATTTTTTTACATCCTTCTCTTCATTCTTGGGTAACAAAAAATATAAATTTGATGTAAATCTAGGCGTGAATGTTACACCGATGCAGTCAAATTCAATTCTTATTATATTCTATCAGAATGGCGCTATGTTTACAAATGAAAGCATGTCATTAATCATTTTTGGTCTCATGATATTATTTAATTGCATATTTTGCTTAGTCCTATTACTATCAAACAATGAGAATTGATTACGTAAAAATATTAAAATATTCTGTATTTTCGTGATCATTTCCTTTCGCTAAAAAAGGTTAATCGACATTATATACACAGCATAGGGTATTATATATTCATAAAATAATATATGGTAAATTTCAAATAATTATTATTACTTCTGAATTATAAAATTTCTTTATTGAGAACTGCTCAAATGAATCACACATTTGAAAAAAAATTGTATATCATTATTACAATAATAAAATCATTCAATTAAATCTCGCTAAATATCACTATTAAACATTACTAATGAGGTTGAATTCGAATTTGTCCTGGATATGATAATGATACGACAGGGTAAATTTTTGATGGAAGTTTCCTCCACGTAGAAATTTCTGGATACCTTTTATCATTGATTGAGAACGCTAAAGTTTTTTCATTCATATTCAAATGAACGGTTATCTTATCACCCTCCGCATAAGTCGCTTCACCACGCTTGAATTTACTATCGTTCCAATAAAGCCCACTTGAAGCGAAAACCCATCCATTCCTTTGATAACCCGCAAAACTTTCTACATCAAAACTTTTACCCGCACAAATACCAATATACATTTTTTTGCATCCTTTATCAACGATTAGATTCCACTCATATATACCTTTATCATTAATTAAAATTTTTCCTTTAACATTTTCTGTTGCTTTACAACTACTCAATGCTCTCACAGTAGATCCAGTCTTTTCAATTACAAGGTCAGATCCACATGCTGACTCATCCCAAATAAAATTTAATTTACTAATGGAAGGTGGAGCATTAACAATAGGGGAGCGCAAGTTATCCGGAGTTAAAGTTTCAGAAGTGGGAAAAAAATTATTTTGATTGGCGGTAACAGGAGACAAATTATTTTGTTTAAAGGAAACGGGAGTTTCAGTTGTAAATGATGAAGGTAAACTTAGATGATTTCTAGCGTAAAATCTATAGGCGTCAACTATCTTTTCAGGCGTAATAATATCCAATGGTTCTAGTACATCTGTCAAAATTTTTCCATCTATACGTCGAATATCAATAAATTCAAGTAAAGGAGTTAAGATTTCAGTTAATTGTGGACGAAAAAGGTGAAATTCTGTATTTTGTACGATGATATTCGAATCTTGTATTTGATCTATTTTATCCATAGTAGGTAAATAATTTTCAAGCATTTCTACTGCATCCTTTGAAATTTGGTGTGCTACATGGATGATCACAAATCGAAATACTTCATATTCCGTCGCTGGCAAGGATTTTCCCTTCCCTCTTACATATGATAAAAGAAATTTTAAAGCAGGGAAGGATAGTTGATTATATTCAATAGTGTTCAAGGGCATTGATGATACATATTCGGCCAATATTTGAAGAAGAGAATTTTCTTCCGATGGTGACAATTTGACAAGAGCTCTTGATAATAATTCTGGAACATTTGATTCTGCCGATGGTTTCAAAAAAAATCCAATTACTCTAATAATATAATCCGAAAGATTCTTTAATTGGAAATAATCTGCTGCATGGTAAATATCGATAATAGTATCATTTTTCAATTCTTCAGCTGTACAAAATCCGGTATATATATAATTGAGTATAATTTTCATGGCAATTGATTTTATCTCAGGAAAACGTATCTGATTTTCATAAGTTTCTTTCATCCCATTATAAATAAAACCATTAAACACTTCACATCTTGCCGCCAAAATTGCCTTACACGCGTAAAAGCTTCCATCTTCGCATACGATAGTGATATCACTATAGTTTGGGTTGTTTATTAACAATCTCAAATCAGTTGCTAACGAATATCCCTTTGCCATTTTATCGTTCAAAGTAAGACAAATAGAAAAAGAAAAGGAAAGAGTAATGTAAAAAAAAAGAAAAAATAAGTTTACGTAAAATTTATCCGAGCGGAGAAGAGCGGAAGAAGGGTGAGATGGTTGTAAGAAGAAATTTGATTTATACATTTCCTAATACGCGTATTATTACGTAATAATAGCCCCCTGATGCATGTATAAACCCGAAATTTCCCGTTTTCTAAATTTTTGAAGATTGCGTTTTATTTCCAACGTATTCCGTATTAGAATAGTCGATATTCAGGATATATTAATGGAGCATCCTTAACTTACGCATCATGTGTACGATATTAACGTACGCACCGGCCGGAGTTAAGTTTAACGCTATCACGTGCAAATGCATAACTCCTAAACTCTGGTAGGATGTACGTACGCACGGTGCGTACGTTAAGGAACCTCATATTAATGATTTACTTAATTTCAGCCCAAATGTATTAATTCCAGCCAGTTTTGTAGACGATCTTGATGATCACCGAATAAAAAATGAGGCTTCTAATTTCTGCAGCAACAAAAAGAGTGTCTAATCGCGGTGACTAGTTTTATATATGGTAAATTTCAATAGTTTAGACAAATTCTGCTAAGATATTTAAAAATAATATAATATCTTAAATTTTTTAATTCATGATTATTGCTAAGACGATTTCTATTTGTACACTATGTGTTTGAACACAATTTCCAAAAAAAGGGAACGTCTAAAGCCGTGTTCGATCACGTGACATTAAATTATTTGTCGCCCCTCCCATCACATCCCAGTTTTCCATTTTTACTATTTATCCTGGGGACAGAATTTTTTCGAGTTGTGAAAATTTATTTGTCACATATCTATTCATCACTCCCCTACTATGAAAAATCACGTGATCGAACACGGCTTTAGACGACCCCCAAAAAAAGTAAATTTTTATGCTGATCATTTAATGTTAAAAAAAAAAGCAAAAAAAAGATTGTTAAATAACTCAAAAATAACATTCAAAACCATCTATGACATACTAAGTAAACTTGCAGAACAGACCAAAATACACCTAATATACATTTCTTTTAAAGATTTATTTATTAGAATTTTTTTTACAAAATCTTTTTATCGAATCACGTGATATGTGTTTCAAACACTAGTGTACATTAAGAAATTTTCATTGCTAAAATATAATAATAGTTTCATAAACCATTTCCGTTCCCAAATTTCAGTTTTATTAACACACTACGACTCTACGTCACCCTTCAATATGTTCAATTATGTGTAACATGATATCCTTAATCGGTTAGATTCAATTAATGATAACTAAGTTTGATATCAGAAGTTAATGCAGCAGGTATCGAATTTCGGATAAATAATTAGAACCGAGACCTTCTGTTTATAATCTTTTTGTACAAATAATAAATTAATTTATTCAGGAACAAAACGATTCGTTCTTTAGAAATTAAAAAATAAATATAGGTCTTATGAATTACCTAGAATCATCATTTTAATCACGAATAAGCGTTATATTTTAAATTAACTGATGATCAAACAACTTAGTAATACAAAGATAATCTTTAAATTAGCTAACCAGATTGGGCAAAATTATTTTCAGCCGCACTAAATGTAACGTGTCAATCACAATCATGCTGTCTAAAGTAAAACATTTCCCCCAGTCTCCAAAAAAAGAATATTATCAAGTGAACGGTTATTTTCTTTATATTTATACCGACTGATTCCATTAGTTTAAATTAGGAAATTTTCAAGAAAATCATGGAGTTACGTTCATGAAAAAGGAATTATTTGTTACTTATATAATGTACATATTTTTCGCGTTTCGTGAAATTTTCGATTTTGAAATATTTATGATGAAATAAATAGTAAATTACGCAGAGTATTTATTCTTTTCTTTGTCCCTATTTTTTGTGCAGTAATCATGTGAATATTCGGCAAATTATCTTTATCATGCGATATAGAAGATTTTTGTGATCGACGCCGCCATTTATATTTCCTGTAGTGTAACTTAAACTTTGTTCCTGTAAAGCTATATTAAAAGAGCGGTCTCCCTAAATTGAACATATTTTTTTTTACCTGGATATCAAAATAAGATCATAAATTGGAATAAATACCCAAAGAGTATTTTTATTATTTTTTAAAATTTTTGTCATTATATTTCTTCATTATTTTATTAACAAAAAAATTTTTTTCCAAAAATGACGCGAGGACATTCATTAGTTAAAGATCTGAGTATGTTAATTGATAATTCAAAATATAGTGACATTGAAATTATATGTGAAGATGGTGTTAAAATTTATGCATGTAAAGCAATTCTTGCTTCTAGATCTGAAGTGTTTGATAGAATGCTTTATAATGGAATGAAAGAGAGTTATGAAAAACAAATCTTTTTTCCGGAAATTAATTCATCATCTATGAAAGTTGTCATGGAATTTTTATATACTGGACGCAATGTTGGTGATTTATTAACAAGTGATAATATTGTTGGAACTTATCATGCGGCTGATTATCTTCAACTTCCTGATCTTCAAGATTCTATTGTTGAAACTCTTAAGGAATCTTTAAATCAACGATATTATAGTGTCGTACCAGAATTGTTATCTGAATCTATTGAAAAGATGTCTGAGACTGCAGAAAATTCTTTTCTTTCGTTATTAACAGAATCTGTTGCTAAAATTTCATTAAATACTATCGATTATAGTAGACTTTCATTTGAAGCATTTCAATATTTATTATCATACACTTTTAATAAAGAGAAACCTTTCGCTACACCTGAATATGAAGTTTTAAGATTTGGAGCAATCCGTGCGGCGTATCAAATCTCAAATGATGCTGCAACTTCACTTAAGATTAGATTACCAACTTTAGATAAGATGGGTTGTCCTAGGAAAATAGATTCAAAAATATATGATGGTGAATTTATTATTAATCGTTCAAAGATTGCTGAATTATTGACGAATTTAGTTGATCTCATTGATTTTAGACGTATTGATGGAAAAATTTTAAAAGAAATTATTGATCCATTAGAAATAGTTCCTGTTGATGTGATTATTAACGCTTATCGATTTTTAATTAAAAATAAAAATTTGCCCGCTACTAGAGGGATTCCTTACACGGATGATAAATCAGGATATGTCTGGGATAAACAAGCTAGTGGTTCTCAATTATCTATTGAAAGGAATGGTGCAGTAGTTAGGGCTATAAGAGGATGTTCGACACATCAAAATGTTAGAGCGAGTATCGAAATATTTGATTTAGGTATTTATGAATGGGATGTTATTATTGAAAAAAGTTGCACCTATGCTTGGATAGGAATTTGTTCATCAGAAGAATTTAATTATGAATGTTTTGTTGGAGTTCAAGCAAGTGGTTGGGTCTTTGGATCAAATGGACTATGTTATAATAATAATCATTGCATAAATTATGGTACGACTTTTGGTGAAGGAGATATAATCACCGTTCATTTAAATATGGATAATAGAACTTGCGCATTCTCTATTAATGGTAAAAAATTTCCTACGGTTTGTTCTTGGACGAATCTTCCACCAAAAGCGTATCCTATGGTATCATTAAAATATCCTGGAAAGTTTCGAATTCAACATCATTAAATTTTTGGTTTTTTTTTTGTTATTATTTTTTTTCTTTATTTTCATATGAAATTTCATTAACAATTTTTTTTTTTTGTATAATTATGAAACACTTTCAATCCCAATTATTTTTTTTTTTTTTTTTTTTTGAAAAAAAAAAAATGTAAAAAATTATGTAATTTAACAACCAATTCTTCAAAAATTCAATAAATCGAAGTTTTTAATTCATTAATTATATTGTTATTTTTTTTTTTTAATGAAATCGTATTTTTCTTTCGTAAGAATTTGAAAATTAAAGAAAAATGTTGGCTAATTGGCATCAGGGTACTTTATCAACAACGATTTGCAGTAAATTGCAGGAGTACGATGTATATTATATAATAATCTATTTACGTCGTGGCCGTCGTGCTTATTATAAATGGTCCAATTTTGCAAGATTGATTTATTATAAATGAAACTAGTATACTTTCTGCTAATAAAAACCGATAAACCAGATGCAATCAATTAGGTTAATAGAATAAATAAATACATTATAATTTAATATCTACTTATGCAATATAATAACTTTGATGCTCCTTTACCTGCGATTGTAATAAGAAATCCTGCCAATTGAATGTATTAAGCCGAAGCTACCCTGCCGTCCTCTGATGAGTAGTAATGATACAATTACCCAGTGAAGAAATATTAACCAATTAACTTCCAAAAAATCATATTATTTGGTAAGAAAATTCGACATGATTGGCTATTCTACAAGACGAATTTTTCGCTAACTATAAATTCGTACACGACAAAACGGAGAGAATGGACATAAAGGTTGCGATTCAAAGTATGGAACAGCAAATAAAAATGATAAGGGTAAAGAAATAGTCAAAAGATATGATGAAAAGGAGGATATTTTTGCAGGACAGTATAGAGGTTTTAAGAAAAAAATTACCGGTTGAAGGGATAATTACCGGATGGAGGGATTAATTAACGAAAAATAGTCCATATAACATTTTCTTTTTCTTATTTGTATATTGTTTTTTTTTCTAAAGATTGTGGCTATTTCATTTCATCACTAATTTTCACCGCTGTAGACTGTTATGCAGAACATTAAGATTCGTTAATCGTTACGTATCTGATCAATCATATGTTTGGTCTAAGTATTTATGTGATGCTTGTAATTTTATATATTTAAATCTACTTCAATAAAGAAATGCGTGCCAGTAAAAAAAAAAAAATTGCTATACTACGAGGCGGATGTGATTTTTTGTTTTTAGGACCAGCATGATATTCATTTGTAATATCTGATCGCAATGAGATTGCTACACGTGCTTGATAATGCAACAACGTCGTACTAATCGCATACTCAATACTTCACCTTAGTGCGAGCTTTTAGGTCTAAAGTTATTATTAAATAATCTTTTATTCTTTAATGATTAACCCGATTTATTTACCACAATTTTTTTTTAAAAAAAAATTATTTCTAATCTCTCAGCTGGTGGTACTGTAATGTTGTACTCTCCAGATCTACCATAAGTTCCGGCTAGCTAATGATAAAATACTTGATCCAAATTTTATAAATTACATTCTTAGATTATAGTAATCCGAATTCGAATTCTAAATCTAGTACAAATATACAAAACACAAAATAGACTTTTATATAGTGCTTCGACCTGTATCCGGACCGGATTGATCCGGATTTTTTTTTTTCTTTCGGATATCCGGATTTCACGGTTTTCATCTGGTTTATAATCCGGATGAAAAATATCCGGGTGAAACGAAATCCGGATGAATTTTTTAATTTTTTTTTACATATCACCATATCTACATACAGTATATCTACATAGTAAAATATTTTATCACGTGACACCGTTAAATTTTCTGATTTTGAATAAACATGGAGTAAACTTTATGTACCTATTATGGAGCTTTTAAAGAGCACGTATTAAACGTATTTTTTCCTGCTCTACAACTTTACTTAAAGGTCAAAGTAGGGTTTAGAATGAAATTTTTGACTTTTATATATAGTATAGGGAATGCGGGGAATGCACCTGCGTATAAATTTAAACTCTTATTATAATATCACTTTAATTAATAATAACTTTAATATTTATTTTCATCATATCAAGTTTATTTACAAATAAAAATAGTAAATTACAATTATTAAAATAAATTTCTATTATTTCATTTGATTCACATTCATCCTCTGTTAAATCATTTTCTTTTACAGTTAAAACACATCAATACGATCCATAGTTTGCATTTTACGCTTAAAAATACCATTTTTCAAATAAACCAGGATTTAATGAATTTCTTTTTGCTGTAATATGATTTCCTTGCATCAGAAAAAAGCCGCCCAGAAGCTACAGAAGTAGCAGGAATACCTAAATATTTTTGTGCAATTATAAAAAGAATTGGAAAAATTTCTCATTTGGCTTTCCACCAATCTAAAAGATTTTTATTTTCTCTGGCAATTGGCATAAGAAAATAACTAGAAATTCATCATCTGTTGCTGATAAAGTAGTATTTTTTATTTTTTCTGTTCTTTGAAGTATTTTCTTTTGCTTTTGTTCACGTCTTGCCTAAAGATCTACTTGGAGTTGGTTTTCAGCAATTGAAATTTCAGCAATTAAACTTTCAGCGATTGAACTTGTTGAAGTATAGTTGTAGGTGATGACGGAATGCTTTGTTGGTTTATTTCCCATTTTAATTGGTCATATTGAATGGATTCTTCTTTTTATATTATTATCAGATATAAAATCAAGATCTTTGTATCGTGGATCTAAAAGTGCTGCTATTATACCAAACTCATTTGATATTGCCCAATAATGCTTTAAACCTATATAAATATTTTTTTTTTAACTTTTCCAAAACTTCTCTAATATTATTATAATTAATTTCTTCTGAATTAGAATCAATAACTTCATCAAAATCATCTTCATACCAATCATTACATGGTTCCAAAGTATTTTGTAAGATCTGTAATAATAGGCATCATTTGACATAATGTATTTCCAGAAAAATCTCATGTAACTTTCTCAAATGGTGCTAAAATATTGCATAATTCATCTAATAATTCCCATTCATTATCATTCAACATAATTTTTTTTTAATTTAGCACCATTAGCTTTTTCTTCACGTATAAAGGAACAAGATAAATTTATATTCAGTTGAAGAATTGCGTACTGAGCCGATCCCAGGCTAAATATGATGAATTCCAATAATGGTGTAGTTAGCCGAAAAATAATTAGCCGCAACGTGATCCGGACCCGACTCAGGTGTAGATCGTCCGTTTTTCGGCTAACTACACCATTATTGAATTAATAATGAATTACATCTTAAATAGTTAAATTAATATATTATTAAATTTAATCACTAAGATTTAAACGTGTTTACCTGGTGGATACATGCTCTTCATAACCACTATCTTTTTATACCCAACTAGTCGTTCAATTTATTTGTTTGAGTTAATTTATTGTTTTACACGTGTTGTTAAAGCTTCCACAAGTTAAGCCTCTTCCAATAGCTAATTGTAAAGTATGTGCTGCACAGAAAAGTCTTTCAATTGGTCTAATTCACGAATTGCTATAATATTAGCACCATTATCAGTTGTTATTATTAATACACGATTTTCAATTTCCTATTTTTGAATAATATTCTTAATCAATTGCCTCTGCCAAGTAAAAGTCTATTATTTAAAAATCATTGATTAATCGTTGCCGTTAAACCAAAATAACCATGTTTTGAACAAGAAGACCACAAATCAGTAGTTAAGGATATGGATTGGGCAGTTTTTAAAAGTTGTTTTAATTTGTTTCTATTATAACCATAACTTTGGGCAATCATCATTCTAATTTTCTCTTCCAGGAACTATAAATTCTGGATCTATAATATAAATGTGATGTTCAATATAAGCTTTATGAGTTACAGTGGAAAGAGGTTGTGTTGTTGAAAGAATCCATCGTAAGGTAGGATTCTTCCTTTTCTTTTTGTCCATTCTTGTAATATAATTCGAATCTACTTTCTGATGGAGGTATAATACCATGTTTAATAGCATAACTACTAAGATTTCCTTGCTTGTAGACCCATCATACTTATAATTTTTTGTGCACTTTCTCCATTTTCCATTTCAAACTGACAATATGCGCGCATTCTCCTTTATCATTATGCTTTTTAATAAAATGAGCCCATACCAACTTTGGATTGTGATCTAGTTATTGCAGGTACCGATAATTCTGGTAATTCTGCTACTTGATCAATTTCAACAACTTCATCACTACTAGAGTCTTCATTTTAAAGGTATATAATTACTATCATCTGTCATAATTTATAGTCTAACTTATATGTAATGTTAGAACTTAATTTCAAAATGAAATTGTGATAAAACTATCAAATTGCAATTACAGCATTTATATAGTGTTTGTTTGGATTTAATTTTGAAAAAAATTCACGAATTTCAATAATAAAAATGCCACAAAATTCAATGATAAAATGCCACAAAATTCTATAAAAGTGACACATTGTTATTTAGCAAATTTTAATAAAAGCCACAAAGTTTGTTTAAGAAAAATCATAAATTTTGTTTAAAAAGCCACAAATAACCACGAATTTTGGCTAAAAAACAGCCACAAATTTTATTAAAAAAAGCCACAAATTTTATGTAAAAAAAAGCCACAAATTTTATTATTAAAATAGCCATGACTTTATATGCCACAAATTTTATTTAAAAGAACCACGAATATTATTTAAAAGAATCACGAATTTTATTTAAAAGAACCACGAATTTTATTTAAAAATAGCCACGAATTTTGGTTAAAAAAAGCCACAAGTTTATTTAAAAGAACCACGAATTTTGCTTAAAAATCGCCACGGATTTTATTAACAAAAGCCACAAATTTAACACACAGATAGGCTTTTTTTTTAAATTAATCATTCAGTGATTTCAGCCAATGGTAAAAATTTTGATATGTAAATCTGATCCGGATTTCGGGTCGAACTACTTTTATAAAACAACCATTTGATAAATTAAGTAAAAATGTGATGTTATTATTATTATTGTTATTTTTTTATTTGATAAACGTATTTTTTTTAAGTGTAATGTTATTAAGTGCCACGTTACAGAATTTAGTCTCGTGATGTGCATGCAAAATCATGCAAAATTCAATCAGACAATAACTTTAGAATTAATATTGTTCATTTATTTCAGTTTTCAGAATCTTTGTGTACACTTGGGTGATTACGTTTTACGTCCGGTTTTTGTCCAATAATCGTCCTGTAAATCTGTAAATTTGGTAATTTATTTTGTTAGTGATTTGCATAAGGTAGCACGAATTTGAAAACAGCAATATATTGCACGACTAAACGAACGAGTTAATCAACTATTAGTTTGTTCTTTATTTATTACAAGGAAAAAAAATGCGATCAGAGATATTATATGCTTTACATGTGTTAATGGCAATAATTGCTGGTGTAAGCGCAACAATTCAATCAGGTATTTACTTTTGAATTATTCATTTTCATAACAGAACTGACTAAACAAACGAGTGTGTCACAGCGGCCGTAGCAAAACTTCAAGCTAAGGGAGGAAAATCATTTTCTGCTCTTGTAACAACTTTAATTGGAGCCTTTTGTAAGTTAATATTTAATTCCTTCTAATTTTCAAAACTATCGTAGAAAATCCAACTAATTATTTTTGTTTATGTTTAGTTATATTGATATATTTTCTCATCGATTCAAGATTACAATCCCCGAACTTCAGAGAAGTATTTATAAGTAATTATAATTATATTCTTTACATGTCCTAATATAAAAATTAACTTTATTTTACACTATTTATAGATGAACCAATTTATCCATGGTTATGTGGGTTACCTATTGCAATAATTATCTTAACTTATATATTTGCAGTTCCACACCTAGGAGTTGCTGTTGTATTAAGTGTCATGGTTGCTAGTCAATTAATCTTAGCTTGTATAATTGATCATTTTGGTTTTTTTGGTGTAACTGCAAGAGATTTTACTTGGCAAAGGGGTATCGGAAGTATTAGTATGATTGTGGGTGTTGTACTTATCAGTTTTTATTAATATAGAATGCGATGGATTATGTTATGACGAATTTCACTAAACGAATGTAATGTATTAAATATCTTATTAGTAATTCTTATTAGTAATTCCTGAATTATTTGATATTTAACAATAAGCAATTCTATTAGTTCAGTGATACTTATGATTATTTGAAAACTTGATTGGTAATAAATTTATTTAATTTATTTAATACTTTGACCGAGTTCTCTATTTCAATTTTATATTTTATTTCGTGATCGTGTTCGAAACTTGTTTTTTGTTGTTAGAATAGCATTATTTTTATCATATCAATTAAAAACATCGAGAATAAGTGCATGATAGAACTTGTTCGGCGGCTGTTTTGATAGTTACTTTAGTAAGTACGATGATTATTCAATTTTAGCTAATGATCAGGTTTATTTAATACGGCCATATAATATAATTATATTTTGTACCGGCAGTAATAGATTAACATATGTTGTTGGTTACAAATTTGAAAATTTTGTTTTTTGGTAATTTGATTCAGCATTCACTCCATAATAACACACCAAAAGTCAAAGTTATATCAATCTTCTTTAATACAGGTTTTTACTCTTGTCTATATTGCTGAAATGACAGTATAATCATAGTCAATATAGCCAGACCACAGAACATTTAATTATAAGTTTCTTCGAATAATACCATATTTTGTGGCCACTGTACTCTCATTTTCTACCGATCATTAATAATATTCGCATATTAATAATAAAATCTCACGCAATGATGCAGTAAACTTCAATTAATTATTACAATTGTTATACTGCTGTGATTTCTACGGAAACGAAGCATAATAAAGTAACGTAGTTTTTCAATAAATTGAGTTAAACATTTTATTTACATATGCAAAGAATTCTTTACGCGCGCGAAGCACAGACCTTCCGAAATTCGTACCATATTCGGATATTATGGTCCGTTATATGGCAGACGTTATTAACTTGTTAAATATATTATTGTACGGATATTCATAGTTTGTCATGGACCGATAATTTTGCTCAATAGAGCTTTATGTCGATAAGCACTTAAAACAATAATTCAAATAGAATCAGCTAATATGTGAGTCTCAACTAGTTATAAATTGATAAATTTAACTAAAGGTTCCAATTCTTTAGCAACTTTATGATGATCGGTAATGAATTTGTTTCTATTTTACGGACTGAATTCTATTTGTTCTAGGGCTGGCAATCGTTCCTTAAGAGATTCGTATGCATCATTGAAAACTTGTTTTACTGCAAAAATAGCACAATATTGAAAAACTTCATATTCAGGGGTTGCAAATTGTATTTCTTTTTCATGTGTACAAAATAAAAGATATTGAAATGCCGCAATAGATAATCGGTTAAATTCAATAATATTATTGGGATAATTTCTACTGGTACCCTGAAGTTTCTAGTAATTGAAAATAATCTGCAGCACAAAAGCATCAATTTTATTATCTAGTGTTCCGAAAGGGTCGAGTCAGTTCGGGTTTTGAGGCGTATTCTAAATCGTCCCGAGTGTAAAAGTAATACACAGATTCGACTTGACTCGATTATAGTCTGACTCAGATAACCTGTCAGGTTGTATTTAATATAAAAAAAAACCTAAATATAATAAAAATATATGGGTCTCCGGACGCCGGTCAAAGTAAAGGTATAATCCGACTCGATCGAGTTCATGCGGGTTACGGGTCATCAAAACATGCGACCCAACCCGACCACTAAATACGAGTCGAGTCAGTAACCCGGGGTTGACCTCCCTTTTGGAACACTAAATTATTATCCTTATTTAAAGATTCTTCTTTAATTTGATCCCGTATAACTGCGCAGGTACAATACGTTGCCGTCGTTGCCCTATGTAACAAGTACAGCAGAACCAATACGAAAATTTTGTATAAGTTTAATCTCCATTGCAGAATAATTGAACGTAAGAAAAGAAATTTGATTTTCATAACTTTCCTTCAACCCATTATAAAGTAATATATCAATTAAAATTGCTCTACAATAATAGCTTCTCTTCATTTTTACATTTAAAGAAAACCGTATTATAAAAATTGGTGTCGTTTTATGATTTTTATCATTGAAGATTTCTAAGCTACAGGTGACTAATTTTTTCTGATTTTTATGATTTAACGATAACAAAATTTTGCCGTATGTATTCATCCTTAGCGTGATTTCAATAGAATAATTAATAAAATGAAAGATGGAAAATCATGATTTTAAATTTATTTTAACGGTAACACAGTGAAATCAAATAGATAAATTTTATTTATAGATCACATATTAAAATATTAACTATTACGGTAGCAAAGATATTAAAATTTAGGTTTTGCGAATTAATTATAATAAATAAGCACTTAACAATTTTCAATACAAGCGTATGAATCAAATTTTTTGATGGGGTTGAATTCGTAAACGACCTGGAAATTTTAATGATACTACCGGATAAAGTTTTGATGGTAAATTATCCCATCCTGATACTTCCGGATATTTTGTACCATTGACTGTAAAAGCACAAGTTCTTTTATTCATATCTAAATGAACAGTAATTTCTGTACCATCTCCAAATGATGGACAATATCCTGATGATCTCTTATCAGAATTATAACAATTACCACTGGAACCTAATACCCAACCAGTAGGTTGTTTTCCTGCCCAGGATTCATAACTAAAATTTTCTGATGAACATACTCCAACCCAAATATAATTACAACTTTTCTCAACAATAACATCCCATTCAAAGATATTTTTATTTTCTAATATCATTCTAGCTCTAACACTTTGGCTTTTGAATTGATCCAATGCACGTACAACTTTCTCATTATCTTCAATATTAAGTTTTGATCCGCGTGCTGATTCATCCCATCTATAAGATGATATTCCCCGAACGTCATTTAAGTCTGAATTATTCAATAAAGCTTTATGTCTATAAACACTTAAAATCAATTCGGTTGGAACAATTCCTAGTGGTTCAATAAAATTAGCTAATATGTGAGTCTTAATTAGTCTAAAATCAATAAATTTAATTAAGGATTCCAATTCTTTAGCAACTTTTTGATGATCGGTAATGAATATGTAGTCTATTTTATGGGCTGAATTTTCTATCTGTTCTAAAGTTGGCAACCATTCCATAAGAGTTTCGTATGCATTATTGGAAACTTGTTTTGCTGCAAGAATAGCACAATATCGAAAAACTTCATATTCAGGGGTTGCAAATTGTATTTCTTTTTCATGTGTACAAAATAAAAGATATTGAAATGCCGCAATAGATAATCGGTTAAATTCAATGATATTCAATGGAATAGTCGCTACAATTTCAACTAGTAAGTGTAGAAAAGTATCATTTTCTGATAATGACCTTGTTTCCACAGCTTTTGATAATAATTCTGGTGAATATTTTGCTAAATTAGAATTCTTAATTGTTTTCATAATAAAATCCTCAAGTTCCGGTAATTGAAAAAAATCTGCAGCGTACAAAGCTTCAATTATATTATCTCTTGTTAAAGATTCTTCATCAACCGATCCAGTATAAGTATATTCTAAAACGATTTCCATTCCAGCAGAATTAATTTTTGGAAAAGAAATTTGATTTTCATAAGTTTCCTTCATCCCATTATAGAGTAGACTTTCAAATACTTCAGATCTTGCTGCTAAAATTGCTCTACAAGCGTGTAATTTCGTTTCATCTTCACATAAAATTTCTAAATCGCTATACTTAGGATTATTTATTAGCAATCTTAAATCTTGTTCTAATGAATATCCTCTCGTCATTTTTTAAAGAAAAATGTTTAAGGAAAAAAAATACATATTTCAATAATTATATTTATTATGTTTTGTACCATGTTTCACTAGCTCTACGGAAAAAATTATTTCCGTATTTAGCTGCGCCTCTATTTTATCGAAATGTAATAATATAATAGTTATTAGACTTTGCATATCAAATAAAAAAAAATATTTTTCTAACCAAATTTATTATTTATTTATGCGACTTTTAAAATTTATATAAACAACAATCATTAATATATACTTTATGATTTCTTTATAATTCGTTCATTATTAAAATTATACCTTCTGACTCATACATGAAGCTTGGAGTAAGGTAGAATTCGTTTGAACTGTCATATAAATGACATTCTTGTTTTCAGGTTTTCTGGAAGCAATATCACGAAAAAATAAATTTACAGACGTTCCCATAATGAAAAGTAAATAAAAATATAAATATAAATGAATAAATAAATAATGTTTTCTATTTACAATGAGTAAGGAGAAATGGTTTATTATAAGTTTAAAAATAAAAATTTAACACTAAATTCATAACGATTTTTTTATCTACCGTTGACGTATAACATGAAACATGAATTTTATTTATAATCATATATTTTTCTTAAATAATTTTGCCCCTGAGAATTACCCTTTTCGGACTTAAACTGTGCTTAAACTGTGGGTTGTATATAAGCGTTTATCTAATAAAAATAGCCAGTATAAATAAATAGCGCTTTTTATTTTGTTATATATATTGATGAACTAAATGATTAAACTTTATTAAGATTAAGATTAATTATACATGGCTCTATTAAATTAACAAAATAATCTCCTAGCTTCCAATATTTAATATAAAATAATAAAAAAAAGTTGGCGTGCCAAATAATAAGAGCAATACCTTAGAACGATCACTCCCAACCAGACAAAGAAATTGAAGCACGCCAGAAAAAATTAAATTACATTAAAAAAACATTATAGTAATGCTAATAGTAACATCTTGTATTTAACATAAAAAAAAAGTTATGCTAAATAATTAGTATTATATACCTTAGAACGGTCACTTCCACCCAGGCAGATAACTAAAGCGCGCCGGGAACACTAAATTGCATAAAAAAAAATATTAGAGTAATGCCAATAATAATATTGATTTTTATTTAACAGTTAAATATAAGAAATATAAGTAAAATTATTCTTACTGAAATTATTTTTTATTTCTAGCTATCGTACGAACAAAAAATTTTTTGAAGTCGCACAGTTTTAAAAAGCGATATTTATTTATACTGTTACTGTATTTTGGTTAGATAAACGTCTATACACAAAGCCACAGTTTAAATCCGAAGAGGAAAATTCTCGAGGTAAAATTATTTATTTTCGGATTGCCGAAATTTCGGAATTTTTCTTCGGAAAAATATTTTATTTATACCAAGGGTACTACGACACTATACCCACTATAATCCATTTCTAGTGGAAGGTCACTCTAAATTATAAATACTTTTTAAATCATGATTTTTAAAATTCTTAAAAGTCTCATTTAATAGAAATAAATTTTATTTATAATCACATTTTAGAATCTTTTCATCAATTAATTATTACGGTAGCAAGATATTAAAATTTAGTTCTGCAAATTAATTATCATAAATAAACAATTAACACTTCCAAAGAAAGTGTATGAATCAAATTTTTTGATGAGTTTGAATTCGTAAACGTCCTGGGAATCTTAATGATACTACTGGATAAAGTTTTGATGGTAAATTATTCCATCCTGATACTTCCGGATATTTTGTACCATTGACTGTAAAAGTACAAGTTCTTTTATTCATATCTAAATGAACAGTAATTTTTGTACCATCTCCAAATGATGGACAATATCCTGATCCCTTATTAGAATTATAACATTCACCATTGGAACCTAATACCCATCCAGTAGACTGACCTCCTGCCCAGGATTTATAATTAAAATTTTCTGATGAACATATTCCGACCCAAATATAATTACAACTTTTTTCAACAATGACATCCCATTCAAAAATGCCCTTATTTAATGCCATATTACCTCTAACGCTTTGTTGTGAGTTACATTTATTTGTTGCTTGTACGACTTTTCCATTATCCTCAATAATAAGATTTGATCCACATGCTTTTTCATCCCAAACGTACATCGTTGGTATTCCTCGAATATAATTGAAGTTTGAATTATTTAACCTTACTATGTCTCGATAAACATTTAAAATTATTTTAGAAGGGATAATTTCTAATGGATCAATAACATCGGTTAAAATCTGTCCTTCAATTCGCTTGAAATCAATAAATTTAACCAAATGTTCCAATTCTTTAGAAACATTTTGATGATCGGTAATAATTTTATTTTTTACTTGAAATGAATTATCCATTTGCATTTGTTCTAAGGTAGGTAACCGTTTCAAAAGAGTTGTATATGCGTCATTAGAAACTCGTTTTGCTGCAAGAATAGCACAATATCGAAAAACTTCATATTCCGGTGTTGAAAAAGTCATTTCCTTTTCATATGTACAAGATAAAAGATATTTAAGACCGGCAATAGATAATCGACCAAATTCAATTGTATTTAATGGAATAATTGCTACCGCTTCAACCAATAAATTTAATAGAATGTTATCTTCTATTAATGGCATTTTTTCTGCAAATTTCGATAATAATTCTGGTGAATAATTTTCTGTAAGATTTTTTTTTAATGTATTTTTGAAAACTTTCATAATAAAATCCTGAAGGTCTGGTAATTGAAAATAGTCAGCAGCGTAAAAAGATTCAATTATATTATCCTTTGTTAAAGATTCTTCTTTAATTGATCCTGTATAGGTATATTCTAATACGATTTCCATTCCAGCGGAATTAATTTTTGGAAAAGAAATTTGATTTTCATAAGTTTCCTTCATCCCATTATAGAGTAGACTTTCAAATACTTCGGATCTTGCTGCTAAAATTGCTCTACAAGCGTGCAATTTCTTTTCATCTTCACATAAAATTTCTAAATCGCTATATTTAGGATTATTTATTAACAATATTAAATCTTGTTCTAGTGAATACCCTCTCGTCATTTTTTAAAGAAAATGAAAATACGTTGTTCAATGTGGGAATTTATTTATGTATGTTTGTACTATGTTTCATTATCCTTATGGGGAAAAATATTTCCGTTTACCGCATTTAGCTGCGCCTTCTTGAATGTTTTTAATAAAATTTTAATATAACGCAGAATAGTTGGTTCTAATCTATCAATACTTAGGATCCTGCTGCTAAAATTGCTTTTTAACCATAACTTTCCTTTATTTTTACATAAATCTCTAAATAGCTATACTTTGGATTATCTTCTTTTAATGAAATCCTCTTATCGTTTTTGTAAAAATTTTTTTTTAATAAACTTTGACGATTTTACGGCGACAAATTTTACCGTATACAGTATATTTTCCTTTTAAATGTAAGCGTTGATTTTAGATTATTAAAACGAAAGATGGTAGAACTTATTCATGATTTTAAATTTCTTAAAGGCTTAATTTAGCAAGAAAAATAAATAAATAAATTTTATTTATAAATCACATTGTAATATTTTCTTACAGTAGCAAGGATACGCGAATTAATTGTTTAAACAATCTTATAAATAAACACTTAACAATTCCGGTTTCAATACATCAAATTTTTTGATGAGATTGAATTCGTAAACGACCTGGAAATTTTAATGATACTACCGGATAAAGTTTTGATGGTAAATTATTCCATTCTGGTACCTCCGGATATTTTGTTCCATTAATTGTAAAAGCACAAGTTCTTTTAATCATATTTAAATGAACAGTAATTTTTGTACCATCTCCAAATGGCGGACAATATCCTATTGATTTATTATCAGAATTATAACAATTACCACTGGAACCTAATATCCAACTAGTAGATTGTTTTCCTGTCCAGGATTCATAATCAAAATTTTCTGATGAACATATTCCAACCCAAGCATAACCACAATCTTTTTCGATAATGACATCCCATTCGAAGATTTTTTTATCTTTTAATATTACTTTAGCACTAACACTTTGGCTATTGAATTTAAGAGCATCCAATGAACGTACAACTTTTCCATTATCCTCAATAATAAGGCTTGATCCACACGCTGATTCATCCCAGGCAAGAAGAGATTCATTAAATCTATAAAATGATATTCCTCTATTATCATTTAAGTCTGAATTATTCAATAGAGCTTTATGTCTATAAACACTTAAAACCAATTCGGTCGGAACAATTCCTAGTGGTTCAATAAAATCAGCTAATATGTGAGTCTTAATTAGTCTAAAATCAATAAATTTAATTAAAGGTTCCAATTCTTTAGCAACTTTTTGATGATCAATAATGGATTTGTTGTCTATTTTATGGACTGAATTTTCTATCTGTTCTAAGGTTGGCAACCATTCCATAAGAGTATTGTATGCATCATTGGAAACTTGTTTTGCTGTAAGAATAGCACAATATCGAAAAACTTCATATTCTGAGGTTGCAAATGTTGTTTCTTTTTCATGTGTACGAAATAAAAGATACTGTAATGCCGCAATAGATAATCGATTAAATTCAATAGTATTTAATGGAATAGTCGCTACAGCTTCAACCAGTAAATTTAGAAAATTATTATCTTCTGATAATGGCATTATATTTACAACTTTTGATAATAATTCTGGTGAATAATTTTTTACGAAATTAGAATTCTTAATTGTTTTCATAATAAAATCATGAAGTTCTGATAATTGAAAAAAATCTGAAGCATACAAAGCTTCAATTATATTATCCTTTGTAAAAGATTTTTTTTTAACTGATCCGGTATAAATATATTCTAATATAATCTCCATTCCAGCTGAATTAATTTTTGGAAAAGAAATCAGGTTTTCATAAGTTTCCTTCATTCCATTATAAAGTAAACCATCAAAAACTTCAGACCTTGCTGCTAAAATTGCTCTACAAGCGTGTAATTTCTTTCCATCTTCACATAAAATTTCTAAATCGCTATACTTTGAATTATTTATTAACAATTTTAAATCTTGTTCTAGTGAATATCCTCTCATCCTTTTTTAAGAAAAATGTCTGGGAAAAAAATACGGTTTTCTATGGTGAGAATTTATTTTGTTTCACTATCTATACGGAAGAAAATATTTCCGTATTTAGCTGCATTCGGATCTTCCATTGAAGATTTTCTTAGCCACAAATGACTAATCTTTTCCGGTTTGGACGATTCTATGACGATAAATTTTATCTCTTGTAAAAGATTTTTTTTTAACTGATCCAGTATAAATATATTCTAATATAATCTCCATTCCAGCTGAATTAATTTTTGGAAAAGAAATCAGGTTTTTCATAAGTTTCCTTCATTCCATTATAAAGTAAACCATCAAATACTTCGGATCTTGCTGCTAAAATTGCTCTACAAGCGTGTAATTTCTTTTCATCTTCACATAAAATTTCCAATTCGCTATACTTTGAATTATTAATTAATAATCTTAAGTCTTGTTCTAATGAATATCCTCTCATCCTTTTCTAAGAAAAATGTTCGAGAAGAAAAAATACCACGCTTTCCTATGGTGGGAATTTATTTTATATACTATGTTTCACTATCTCCACGGGAAAAAAAATTTCCTCATTTGGCTGTGCCTTTTATTATTTTGAACATGTAATGATTAATGAAATCGCTATACTTTGAATTATTTATTAATCATCTTCCAATGAATATCCTTTCGTCATTTTTTAAGAAAATAAGTTAAGAAAAAAAAGATACATATTTCAATGATTATATTTTGTATGAGCTTGTGCTATGTCACACGAAAAAAAATAGTTCCGTATTAAGCTACGCCTTTATTACATACTCCATGATTCGGAACTATTTTTTGACAAGTGATTAATCTTTTCCGGTTTTGACGATTTTATGACGATAAATTTTACCGCATAAAGTATATTCTTCCTTTTTTGAATGTAAGGCGCTGATTTTAGAATTTTAGATTATTAATACGAAAGTTGGAAACTTTCATCGTGATCTCAAGTCACTTTTAAATTTATTTATAAAGTTTTATATTCAAGAACATCTCAAGATGGTTCAGATTTTTGATGAGATTGAATTCTTAAACGACCAGGATAATATAATGATGCTACCGGATAAAGTTTTGATGGTAAATTATTCCATTCTGATACTTCCGGATATTTTATACCATTAACTGTAAAAGCACAAGTTCTTTTATCCATATCTAAATGAACAGTAATTTTTGTACCATCTCCAAATGATGGACAATAATTTGATCTATTATGAGAATTATAACAATAACCACTGGAACCTAATACCCAACCAGTAGGTTGTTTTCCTGCAAAGGTTTCATAATTAAAATTTTCTGATGAACATATTCCAACCCAAGCATAATCACAATCTTTTTCAACAATAACGTCCCATTCAAAGATACCATTATTTTCTAATTTCATTTTACCTCTAATACTTTGATGTAGATCACAATCATTTGATGCATGTATGATTTTTCTATTTTCCTCAATAATAAGTTTTGATCCACATGCTGATTCATCCCACATAATATCAAATGGTATTCCACGAATAATATTATAATCATAAATATTTGACCTAGTTTTATGACGATAGACATTTAAAATGATTTCAGGTGGAATAATTTCTAGTGGTTCGATAATATCAACTAATATATGACCTTTGATCCGTCTAAAATCAATAAATTTAACCAAAGGTTCCAATTCTTTAACGACTATTTGATGATTGATAATATATTTATATTCTGATTTTATTGAATTCTCTATTAAATCTAAGGTTGGTAAATGTTCTATAAGAGTTTTATATGCGTCATTAGAAACTTGTTTTGCTGTAAGAATAGCACAATATCGAAAAACTTCATATTCTGGTGTCGCGAATGATATTTCTTTTTCATGTGTACGAAATAAAAGATATTTAAGACCTGCAATAGACAATCGACCAAATTCAATAGTATTTAATGGAATAATTGCTACTGATTCAACCAATAAATTAAGAAGAATATTATCTTCAGTTAATGGTACTATTTCAACAACCTTAGAAAATAATTCCGGTGAATAATTATCTGTATAATTTTTTCTTAAGGTATTTTTAAGAGTTGTCAAAATAAAATCTTGAAGTTCTAATAATTGAAAATAATCCGCAGCATACAAAGTTTCAATTATATTATCTTTTGTTAAAGATTCTTCTTTAATTGATCCAGTATAAGTATATTCTAATATAATCTCCATTGCAGAATAATTGATCGTAGGAAAAGAAATTTGATTTTCATAACTTTCTTTCATCCCATTATAAAGTAATCCATCAAATACTTGGGATCTTGCTGCTAAAATCGCTCTACAACCGTATAATTTTTCTCCATTGTTACATAAAATCTCTATATCGCTATACTTTGGATTATTTATTAGTAATCTTAAATCATTTTCTAATGAATATCCTCTCATCATTTTTATGAATTTTTTTTTTTGAAAAAAAAAAAAAAAAAAATTCTTTGTAATGAAATAAATTTCTATACTTTTCTATTAAAATCATGTTTATATTCAAAAAGGAAGGTGACAATCGTAAAAATTGATCATAAAATTAGTCATATATGGTTTATAAAGATCAACAAGGATACAAACTAAATACGTCGGTATTATTAATTATGTGGCATATCCGCATATACGCAAGTGAAAAATGATTTACAAAAAATATTCGCAAAGTAAACA
Source organism: Oehlia diaphana (assembly GCA_003833135.1). Lineage (NCBI taxonomy): Eukaryota > Fungi > Glomeromycota > Glomeromycetes > Glomerales > Glomeraceae > Oehlia > Oehlia diaphana. The sequence continues at coordinate 55,179 of QZLH01000568.1, forward strand.
GTTCATCAGAATTTTGTAGTTATTTTTTCAAACGAAAAGGGTTGACCAGCTCATTTTTATGTTCGGGAGAATCAAGAAATCGGAAAATCTGATCATTTATTTAAATTAATCGTAAAATTTAATCTTTTATATAAAAGGTAAGTCTTGAAAAAAGAGGTAAGTATGAGAAATCTCGTGATTTATGATCTGTGTCTAGGTCACTTTTTTTAAATATAGTTGGTTAATAGACTCTTTAAGGTTAATAATTTATTCAAACTATTTGACAATAATTAAGTTGTATGACGAAATGTTATTTCAAAAAAATTTTGGATGACGTCACCCAACAAGTAATTTAAATGTGGCACAGTAAAAAACTTATTCGGAGCCTCTAAGGATATTTGTCATCTTACTTATCCCAACCGAATTTTTGAAATGATATTGAAAATAAACTAATATTTTCGTTACTTTACCTTTTGTGTGCTTTTTCCGATTATTATTTTACTAAAGCTAAAGATATATCGTAAAGTTATTTTTTGATTTACACTGTATATCGGGACTGTTTCAATTTTACTCAATAAACGATATTATTTTAATAATTCTAAACTGTAGTTTTTATAATAAATTTTGTTTAGTGATCACATTATCAAGTATACAATATTCATTTTAACATGAAAAATAAAAAAAAAAATTCCGCAGAAAAATTCAAAAAATTTTGCTCTCGGTCGGGGAATTGAACCCCGGTCTCCCGCGTGCTGGATACCCTGACAGGCGGGGATACTAACCACTATACTAACCGAGACTTGATTGTTGTAAACTCTCGAAATTTTAAATACTTATTCATATTATTTTTAGTAATCCGGTTTACTCCTGTTTGCTCTTAGAATAATTATGCCGCAGCAAATCATTATATGAAAATTCCGATGAGCGAAAAAAAAAACCTAAAATTTTAAAATAAATATTTTGCATAAATATCCAAGTATGTGTATACATATATTTTTTTTGTAATATTGAATGAATTAACGTTTTCGTGGATTTTATTGATATTGAATAAATATGCCGCAGCAAATCATTTTTTTTAATGAATCCAAATTCCGAAGATGAAAAAAAACTAAAATTCAAAAGAAATAAATATGTACGTAAAAAATAATTTGCATAAATATACATGTATGGGTATACGAGAAAAAATGATGTATATCATCATATAAAGAGACGCATAAATGATAAAGTTGATAAACATTCCCCACGTTAATGAGGAGACGCGATATTGACCGATAATCCGATATATTATTACTTATGTCCTTTCGATGAAATTAAAAAAAAATGTTTGTTAATTGAAGTTTTACGAGATCAAAAAAAATATTTGTTTTTTTAACCTTTGTCGAACAGATGGTTTATTAAGTCACTTAAATTAAGAGAAGTAATGAAGTTATTCTTATGTTAACCAATTATTTATTATTTTTTTTTAAATTTTTTTTCAGCATTTCTATAATTTATGCTGATGATGCGAATATTATTGGAGTTAGTAACAAAATATTGTAGCGTTATTTAGAAGTAAGCATAATAAATATGATGTACTATACGAATTATAAAAAAAAAATTATTTACACTTCACTCCCAACCCGCTAAAATTTCTCTTCCGACTATTGCGAAAGATGATGCGATTGGGAAGTTTGCAAACAGCAATTAACTGGCTTCAGATAAAATCCTCACTAGCGCAGTTAATACCCATGCACAAAGATGTAGAAATCAAAAATGTTATGAAATTTCTTAGTCTGTTTATATTATTTTCGGAATTTATGGCGAAGTGAACTTTCCTTTTACTGTTACGGTATCTGCTACGGTCAATTAAAAGATACTACTGCGATCAATAGCAACAATCATAATATTTTGTAATATTGATGAATTAACGTTTTCGCGGATTCTATTGAATTTGATTGGCAATAAAATACGCATCATGAGTAAATGACGGAAATCATTAAATATTAAATAAAATGAATCTCATTTAGAAATTTTAATATAACGAATTTATTTATTATTTACTTATTTATTTATTTAAAGTACCACATTTATTTTATTAAATTCATTAAAATAAGCTTGGTCAATACAAACAATTTGTAAAATTTCCAACTTTAAATAAATTTTAGTCCTATCAATTATCTTTTTGATTTGATGAGTCATATGTTTGATGAGGTTGAATTCGACATCGAGCGGAAGCACATAATGATACTACTGGATATAGTTTCGATGGTAAATTATTCCATTCTGATACCTCTGGATACTTTGTACCATTGACTGTAAATGCACAGGTCCTTAAATTCATATCTAAATGAACTATAATTTTGGTACCATCCTTAGTAAATGGTTCACAATAATAATTACATTTTCCAGAATTATAACAATACCCATTGAAATTTAATACCCATCCATTAGATTGATATCCCGCCCAGATCTCATGATCAAAATTTTCTATTCCGCATACACCGATTGAAGTATATTCACAAGATTTTTCAATAATGATTTCCCATTCAAAAATACCTTTTTCTAATCCCTTAATAGTTCTAACATTTTGTCTAAAAATCGTATTATTTTTTGCTTGTACCACTTTTCCATTATCCTTAATTTTAAGACCTCGACCGCAAATTACATCATCCCATATATAATCAAATTTTGTATCTTTTTTATATAATATTGGTATTCCTCTAATATCATTTAATTTCGAACCTGGTTTATCCATACTTTCAATTATTTCATTTGGAATAATTCTTAATGGTTTAATGATATTATATATTATTTCTTTTTTGATTCGTTTAAAATCAATAAATTTAATAAAAGGTTTTAATTTTTTAATAATTATTCTACGATCTACGATGAACCATCCTTTAGGAAACTTTTTTCTAAAATTTAACCATTTTTTAATCTGTTCTTCTGCTTTATCTAAAGTTGGAAAATTTTGCATAAGAGATTTATATGCTTGATTAGAAACTTGTTTTGCCGCCAACATAGAACTATATCTTAAAACATCATATTCCGTAGTTGCAAATTTCATTTCTTTTTCAAGTGTACATTGTAAAAGGTATTGAAGTCCTTTAATAGATAATCTATCATATTTAATATCATTTAATGGAATCATTGCTAATGATTTAACTAATAAATTTAAAATTTTATCATCATCATTTACTAATATCATTTCTAAAGCTTTAGATAATAATTCTGGTGATAAATTATCTTCATAATTCTTTTCTAAAGTATTTTGAAGTTCATTAATAATAAAATCTTGAATAGTTGATATATTAAAATATTTTGCTGCTTGATAAGTTTCAAGTATATTATCTCGAGATAAAAATTCTTTAATTGATCCTGTATAAAAATATTCTAAAATATTTTCCATTCCAGAATATTGAATCTTTGGTAAAGAAATTTGTTTTTGATTACCTTCTTTATAAATTAATTTATCAAATATTTCTGATCTTGATGCTAAAATTGCTTTACAACCAAATAATCTCTTTCCGTCCTTACATAAAATTTCTATATCACTACGTTCTGGATGATTTATTAACGATCTTAAATCTTGTTCTAATGAATATCCTTTCGTAATTCCTATTTAAAAATGTTTAGTCAGTGATCCATATGAAAGTATATGATCAAAATTTATAAATCTACTTACCGTTGGTAGTAGGAGATGTAGTGGTAGTAGGAGATTTATTTATATCTTTGAATAAAAAAAGTCAACAATAACTTAATACAAGTAAAACAGATACCAAAAAGAGACACTCACTTAAATCATCAAGATTTTCAGAAGTAGTTGAACTATTTCTCCGACAAGTAACATGTGGATTTGCTATAAAAAGATTTGATGAAGGTTTCAGAGTGATTATTGGGGTACGTCTAAAAGAACGTATTAAAGAAGGTCGTAAATAAATAGCCATATCAAAGAGATTTTCGAGTAATTATGAATAATTGGAATATATATACCAGTGATCATGAGATATTCGGCTTAGGTTTTTGCATCATCAAGTTTTTGGTGACAATCCTTGCGTTAAGTCTGAAGTATATTGTATCGTTATGAATCGAATTGATAGATCACGGATTCATTCGGATCAAAACACTATTTGATGATTGAATATCGATCTTGATGTCGTTATCCGTTTTAGTTGGTTATTTCATGAGAAAATAAAAAATTACTTTATTATTAAACAAAGAAAAAAAATTATTTTTTATCAATAGTAAGAATAATGTAATCGACGGGATTTTACATCCAATGTTGATATCTATTATTAAACTGACTTACTGAGCTCAGTGATTTGAATCTATAAAAATCGCCCAATTTAAACACTTCCAAGAGGAATTCCCTCTACTACCATTATTAACCCCATCTCGCATATAAGAGATTTGGTGACTTATATGAAGAATCAGATTTTGAATCAGATTTTTTGTGATCTTGTTGTCTTTAGGTTTAAATCCGTTCTTTTCTGCATAAGAAAAACATAATTAATTCACTCAAGTTCCACATTGATCACACAAGTAAATAATTATTTCATTTTTTTTTGCAATAAATAAAATAAAATAAAGACACTATTTAACGTACTTGATGACAAAGCATTTCTTCCGAATACTCGTTCACCACACCATAAGATAGTTTGTCGACCTTGCTGCTTAAAGATGATGTTAAAGAAAACTTATGAGTAATTTTTCATAATTGAACATAAGTCAAGAAATAACTTGGCCATCACTAAAGTTCACCCTGTTTTTTAACGTTAGAACGACATTTATCGTAAAGGAGTATCGAAGTATCGAGAACATGAAGACAAACTATCATTCATCTCAATCACGATCACCATCACTTCATGTTTCAAGAAATTGTTGTTAAGGATGTCATGAGCAATTTTTTTTTTTCGAAAAATTCTGTTTATGATGTTGGTGACAACGTTGATCTACCCATTTTACTGATTTATCAGTAAATAAGGTTTAATCAATTCGTTATTAAATCAAATCGACGGAAACCTTTAAACCTTATATATTATATAAAAAAAAAATGTTAGAATCAACAAAAATAAATTTTTTTAAAATAGTAAAAAAAAAATAATAAAATGACATTGAATAAAACTTCTTTATTACAAGATTCTACATTTTATTATTGTTGTTAAAAAAAAAAAAGTTACAATAGCTTGAAATTTAATTAAATTTTTTTTTTTTCTTCTTTATAAACATTAACATTAACATTTTTTTTTGTGAGGTTGAATTCGAATTCTTCCAGGTTCACATATTGAAACGATTGGATAAAGTTTTGACGGTAGATTATTCCACTGTAATACTGCCGAATGTCTTTCACCTTTAACTGTAAAAGCGATCGTTTTTTGAGTCATATCTAAATGAACGGTTACTGTTTGATAATTCCCAGCAAATGAAGAACAATATTTGAAAGTATCTCGGCCATTCCTACAATCACCAGAGGAACCTAGTATCCATGCATTAGATTGTGATCCCGCAAAACTTTCATAATCCAACTTAGATTCTGCTGAACATACTCCGATCCAAGTAAATACACAATGTTTCTCAATAATTATATCCCATTCATAAACACCTGTACAACATAAAATGTTTGCTCTGACATTTTGAAGATCATTACATGTAGCTTCAGCAACTTTTCCACCATCCAAAAGAGAAATTAAAGATCCGTGACATGATTCGTTCCAAACACAATCGGATTCGGTAAACCTATACAATGATGGTGAAATTCCACGAATATCACTTAAACTTGAATTACCGTGCTTTGCTATATATTTAGTAGCATTGAAAAGTGTTCTCATAGGAACGATTTCTAATGGATCAATAATATCAGTTAAGATTTTACCGTCAATTCGCCTGAAATCAATATATTGAGTCAAAGGTTCAAATTCTTCTGCAATTCTATCCTTCTCAATAATTGAACTATCATCATCTTTATCATTATCATCATCTTTATCATCATCATCATCATCATCATCATCATCATCATCATCATCATCATCATCACTAATCACCCTCATTTGTTTTAATGTCGGTAACCGTTTCTCGAGATCTTTAAATGCTTCATCAGAAATTTGTTTTGCCGTAACAAGTGCACTATATCGAAAAATTTCATATTCTGTTGTTGCAAAGGGAATTTCTTTTTGATGTGTATATTCTAAAAAGTACTTAAGACCAGCGATGGATAAACGACCAATTTCGAGATTGTTTAATGGAATAACGGCTACTGAATTGGCCAATGAATTAAGAAGAATATTATCACCATTAGTTTTTTCACGAACTCTAGATAATAATTCTGGTGAATAATTATCAGTATAATTTTTTTCTAAATTTTCCTTAACATTTTCAACAATAGATTTTTGAAGTTCAGGTAAATTAAAATAATCTGCGGCAAAAAAAGCTTCAATTGTATTATCTTTATTTAAAGAATCTACTTTAAGTTTTCCAGTATAAATATATTCTAAAATAATTTCCATAGCAAAAGAATTAATTTCTGGTAAAGAAATTTCTTTTTCAAAACTTTCTTTCATTCCATTATAAAGTAATTTATCGAAAATTTCGGATCTTGCTGCTAATATAGCTCTAGAACCATATAATTTTTTTTTATCTTCACATATAATTTCTATATCACTATATTTTGGATTATTTATCATTAATCTAAAATCATGTTCTAAAGAAATTCCTTTCATCATTTCAAAAAGATAAGATGGTTTCGTTCAAAAAAAAAAAAAAAGAAAAAGAAAAATTTTTTTTTTAATAAAAAAAAAAAACCTTTTTGTTATGTAGAAATAATAAATACGGTTTAAGTAAAAAAAACAATGAAAATAGGTTTCCTAAATATTTGAATTGAGTTACAATAAAGGTTAGGTTATTCACTAAATTTGAAATATTTGTAATATTTTGAATATTTTGTGCAATGAAAAGGAACAGCCCGAGGTGATAATAAGGAGATATCACATATACAAAAGATGAGTACCCAATTAAAGTTTCCTTTGTATCAAAAAGGCAACTCTTACAATTAGGGAGATATCTTCGAATTCAGGGGTCGCATGTTAATATTGATTGTGAAACGGTGATTCACTGACAATATATTGTACGATTGATTACGTTTTGGAATCATAATACCTTTTGAAATCTTGATTATACTATTCATATACACACATGTATTACATTAACATAATTATTTCTCAAAAAAAATGGGTGAAGAAATAAGAATTCATAGAAAATTTATTTAACGTTAAAGATTTTTTAAAAGAGATTTATATTAAAATAATTAAATGAAAATAATTTAAATGAATGGATAAAAGATTATTATTTATCGATAATGATTCAGAAATTTTCATTTTTGAATTATTAAGAAAATAAATCTTGATTTAATAGTTAATAGGATAAAGCTTTATTAATCATTAATAATAAACGTGAAGAAAAATATAATTTGAATTTGAATAATGATAAGAATTTGATTTCGATTTTGAATCAATTAAATCATTTTTAAAAATATTTTGATTATGAATTAAAAATTTTAATATTATTATTGGAAAATAGTTATTATCATTATTTTATTGTAAAGATATTATTTTATATAAAAGGAGAAACGATAAAATCAATTATCATGAATATAAGAACGAAAATCAATCGATCGAACCAACGAAGAAATTCGAAAATTCGAAAAATTCGAAAAATAATTTTGAAAAAAAAATTTAAATAATTTGATATCAAAAATAATTTTATCAAGAATATTAAAAAATGTTTTGAATATTTATGGTGAAGGAGTTAGTATGAAAATGAAAGAATGTGTGAAAGTTAAAGAGAATTATGGAGAAAAATATTAAGATTTTAGATTATCAAAAAGATTTGGAAAATTTATTGAAACGTGTCGAGAAAGGTAGGGACTTTGTTATCAGAATGTTAATGATGAGATTGTTTTTAAATATTACTTGATTTCAGGTGAATTATTTGTCGCACCAGGTGGCAGACGGTGGTGACAACGTAAATGAAAAATGCCGAATTATGATATTTTACTCAATGCCTCGTCATCTATCGTGCCTAAGAGTGCGAAACTACCACCATTTGTCTCGTTTCAGTAAGACGATTCTAACGAGCTGTGTTTCATCTTTTTTACAATCATTGGATCACGATGCACAATTAAAGATGTTATGATGGTGTGACGATTGAAAATGAAGACGAAGCGTTTAAGATGGTTTATAGAATCCGAATGTCTCTCCACACAAAATGAAAATGAGATAGAAAATGAATTTAGATCATCTTTAATATCAGCTAATAATGGATACGTTACGAGTCAGTATTTGTTATACAAATAGAATAGGAATAAATGAAGATGGTAAGAAAGCATTTGAATTGTTTATAAAATCAGCTATTGGAGGATATTCCAAAGGATAATGTGTTGTAAGATTTTGTTATTCAAATGGAATAGGAATGCAACAAGATTATGAGAAAGCATTTGAATGGTATTTAAAATCGGCCAAAAATGGGGATGCGATGGCGCACAATAACTTAAGAGATTGTTATTATTTATTTTGGAATCGGAGCTAAAGTAAATATTGAAGAGGCAATTATGTGTTATATAGTAGCATCAGATAATGGAATAGATAAAGCGAAGGTTCGGTTTGCCGAACTAGATTAATGCGTACGCATTTACCAGCTAATACAGAAATTTGATACGACCATAATTTTTTTTTTTTTAATAAATCTTTATTAATTTCGTAATTTCGTAATTTCGTAGATATAAAAGTTGAATTAATAATTTCGTTGATATAATTTCGTTGATACAATTTTGTACAAAAAAAAAAAAAAAATAAATAAAATAAAAATTTCTTC
>QZLH01000568.1:64524-76607 GCA_003833135.1 Oehlia diaphana
ATTTCTTTTATAAAATTTTGTACAAAAAAAAAAAAAAAATAAATAAAATAAAAATTTCTTCCTATCCTATCGGCCCTATCTTACCCTATCGGCCTATCCTAAAAATCTCCTATTCTATCCTACTCTATCGGTCTTACCCTACCCTATCAGCCTATGAATCCTACCCTATCGACCTATGATCCTAAAAATCTCCTTTCTTATCACATATACACCACCGCCTATCGCATCCTACCTACCACTAAATATAATTCGTATCTATACGAATATCATTATATTTTTCAACTTTAACAGAAGATCCACATTCTCTAATTCTATCTTCTAAACCCTTATAACAAATTTCATCATCAATTGAATTAATACTACCTTTTTCATAAGCTATATATTTTAAATTATCATTATTTTTAATAAAATCTTGTAAAACATTTAAAATAGGATCAACATCATTATTTCTTGTTCTTAATAAAATTTTTTCAAATTTTACATGATTTGAATTTTGAAAAAAATGATTTAAATCATTAGAATCTATAAGTATAAAAGAAAGGTTTAAATATTTTAAATCTAAAGGTAATTCTTTTCCTAAAGTTTTTAATATTTTAGAACTAATTTTTAAAGATCTTTGATAATTATCATTAAATTCATTATCATACCAATTAACGAATTTAACATTAATAGAAAGATATTTAAGAGTATTATTTAAAAAAGAAATTAATTGTAATAAATGATTTATATTACTATAAGAAATATCAGTTAAATAAAGGAATTTTATATTAGAACAATAATTTAATAAAATTTCTAATAATTTTTTTGAATGATTTTTATGAAAACTTATAAATAAATTTTCTAAAAAATTACCAATTTTTTTAAATAAAGGATCAAAAAATGTATTATCAAAATCATCATTATCAATTTCACAACCCATAATTGCTAAAGTTTTAATTTTTAAAGGAAAAGGATTTTCTATTAAAGGTTTAATAAGATTATATCTTAAACCTTTACAACTAATAAATTGTATTGAATCAAGATTATTAAGATTTTTAATTCCATCAAATTGAATTGTATTATTAAAATGACATTTTCTAAATTTAATTGATGTTAAAGTATTTGAAGAATTATTATTAAAAGATAATAAAGGATAAATTGAACTTGATAAATCATCCGAACAAATTAAAGAAGAAAGTTGTTTTTGTATATTAATAATTGTAGCGATATCATTTGCGAATGGTGGATGATTATTTAAAGAAAATTCCAAATTAATATTTTTAATGGTATTACAATATGATGATAAAGTGAATAATAAAGGTCTAATCTTTGATTGATAATTTTGAATTAATGATTCAATATGTAAAGTACTTCTAAATCCAAATGTAAAATTTTTAATATCAGAAATAAATTGTGGATTATTTAAGAATAATTTATAAATATCATTAAATATTGCACTATCTAAATTATCAATATTAAGATGAAATGTACTTAATGTTGCTCCACTTTCAATAAATAATTTAAATATTTCTGTATAAATCCGTCGAATTGCATTCTTAACTTTTGGCGAATCAGGTTTATTTAAATTAAATATAGCTGATAAAGCTGCATGTACTAAAGATTGTGCGCTCTCTGCTAAAGTAGAAATTGAGATGGCCAATTCCGGTGATATCGTTAACGGTCGTGGTATAATAGATTGTTGTGATGTTTGAATTGAATTATTATCAACCGTTTCATTTGTTTCATTTGTTTCGTTTGTTTCATTGATTTCATTGGTTTCATTCGCCAATGTAGTGAAATTTAAAATCCATTCTCTAATAGTCATTTCTATTTTATGAGTATCAACCGTTTTAATATAACTTGGATAATTAAATGATGATAATCTTGTATTATTAATTCTATTAATTTCAAGTTCTTCTAATACATTGTTATCGTCATGAAATGATGAAAGATAAATATCAAGAAAATGTGAATTTGTTTTATTAAGATTATTAGAAAAAGGGTTTTCCCATAATAATGGTATTGCAATACGACACCAAAATCGATTAACCAATATACATGAATGAAGTGATTTAATATCATTTCTTAAATTACGTAAAATAAAACTTGTTATTTCAGGTAAATCTCCATCTAATACTTTTGAACTTGCCATGTTTTTTAAAGAAAAAAAAAATGTGGAAAAAAAAAAATGTGGAAAAAAAAAAATTTTTTTTTTTTTCTTCTAAAAAGGAAGTAAAAGGGATAAAAAGAGTTCTCTGGTGGACTTTCCTTTTTATGTGTTTTTTTATTTACACAAAATTGTATAGTAATTGTGACGATCATTTCTATTGTGAAATTTAACGCCACAGTTTATTGATTTGCAACGTTGCAACGTACAATAATAAGTATTATAAATTCCTATTTTTTTGATTTCTCGCCTAATTTAGCAATTTCTTACAAACAAATCCAACCATTCTAAACCTTTATGGTAATTACAATGTATCACTCATATAATGTATGATCTTGATGTTCCATTTTTATAATATCATCTTATTATCAACTCTTATCAAGAATTTCTTCGCATTCTCTAAAAAATTCCAATAATTCGTCAGATTTAATAATTATCTAAATAAATTAAATTTTTCTTAGTAAAAAAATTTCCTATCGTCTACCGATACATTCTTCGTATTCAAAATCATATTCATCAAATGTTATTTAAGATAAAGTTGATGAAAGGCATTTATCATTAACTGTTATAAATTGTAATGTAATCTTTAAATATTCATTTTTATAAATAATTTTGAATTATTTAAGACTAATTCATAAATATAATTAAAAATCTTTATTTTCTTTATCCTGTAAATTAACTTATTGCTTCGTGATAAATGAACATTTCATCTTTTAAGAACGTATGATTCACGTGAAAGTGTATTTTGTTGTTGGATTTCTGTTATTTCTTTGAGCTATTGTTTGGGACATATATGTAGATAAATTTACATGTAATAATGAAGCATTATTTTGTGAAGATCCATGATGACTAGAGATCTTTGGAACGAAAATCCTTTCTTTTTTACTCACGAGTGCTCACGAGTGTTGACAATTATCGAAGATCATGTTTTAAGTCCAAAAAAAAATTATTTGTGATACTTGATTTTTGGGGTGGAGGTAATCATTATTAGGGATGGCAATGGTCGATCGGTCATCGGTCGGTCAATAATCGATTAAGTTTGGCCGACCGTTTTGACCAATTATTACTTCATCCCAATTATATTCATTATTATTTTTTTTCTTTTTTTAAAAAAAAAAAAAAAATTTAAAATTTTGAAATATATTGAAGTTTATAATCATTTTACTTAAATTGATCGATCGTGATCGGTCACTATTAATACCGTGACCACTGTACCACCCGCACTTTTACGTGCATGATTTGTTTAGTCGTTGCCTCATAGGTGGTGCGCAGAATAAAGTTTTATTATTAGTAGATAAAAAACATATTACCTAAGTCCAAAAGACGAAATAAAATAATATTAAAATGAAAAATTCAAGAAAGAAAAGAATTTCTAAAAGAATTAAAAACGAAATACTTTCAATACTAATTAAATAAATTAAAGAACCAATAAAATTAATAGTTCCCTATTGAATAACTTCTAAAATGTATGGTAACTAAATTTCTAAAATTATAAAATTAATTTTCTAATTGATCTAAAGTTATTCCGGACTACATCGCTTAGATGCCTCAAATGTAATTTCCTGAATCATTCCAGTTCTACGTTATCGTTCACCCGTAGTACAAAGTACAAATTCATCCCTGACACATGATTTTAGATCATCACATGATCTGCTAATTTCTCCAATAAAATTAAGAATCTAATTAACAAATCGCTTTCTAGGATCAATTGCCAAATAGTTTAAAGTCATTCTGGACCTTAATTGGTCATCAACGTGGTAGTTTAAGGTCAATTCCGGTATGAACTCCAGTAAATGTCATTTTAACTAAAATAAACCATCATTCGTAGTTTAAACACTTACGGTCAAATTAAATGTAATACTGTGCCTCAAATTAATAATATCTTTAGATAAAGTTTGCTTCTACACCACTAGTAAATGACGAGTATATCCTTACTGAGTCTGGTCCGATGATCTTTCTGAGTCCAGTCATGTCAGTTTTTAGCACAGTCATGTGAATCTTTGATGCGGACCGAATTTAAACTTTGATCGGACTTCACTACCATCGGACTGAGTTAATTGTGCCGAGTCCTGTGATGTTGATCAATCGGACTGAACTAAATTTACACGACTGTTCTACATGTCTTGTATTTAATAATTATAATTATAATAGTCTTTAATATTATAATAAAATATAACATTAATATTAATATTAACACGAAAATTTTATAACTAACATTTGTATTTCTATTAGTGAACTAAATGTAATATTATTTTTATTATTTTCAGTAATGTCAATTACATCCATGTTTTTCTTTATAAAATTAAATACATGAACAATTGAAAGAAATACTTTGTATTTCATTTTGAAGGCTTACTAATTTGAAATTATTAACTTAAATTATTAATTATATAATATTAACGACATTATAATTATTCATTATAGCATAATATTAATATTACATTAAATTAAAAATAATTTTTTTTTTAATGACTCATTATAAAGCGAATGGCAAAAAAAAATCCAGTGTAGATCATATCGGCAGATATGTTCGTTTGCATTATTAGTGTTTGATTCCCTATTACTATGTATGCAATGAGTCATATCGGCCCATACGTCAAGATCAAGCTTTATAATTAATCGGACCCAAGTGATTTTAAGCGGATCATCGGCCGATGTTCCGGACCCAAATTCACATGACTGTACTAAAAATTGACATGACTGGACTCAGAAAGATCATCAGACCGGACGCTGTAAGTTTTGATTACCACGCAAAAGTCCGAAGTTTGTTTTGATATTTATTACACTTTCAACTTTCTCCGTAAAATTCAATTAAATCAATTATTATTCGTCGCACAAATTATAGAATCAATCATATAAAGAAATATGGTGGGTTATTAGCCTTAAGTTGTTATTCTTAATTTGTTGTAAGTTGTACGATACATGAATTAAATGGTTCGAATTTGGAAGTTTTTCAACAATTAATGAGTTTTCTTTTATTGGATTTTCAGGGATAACGCTGAGAAAATTCTATGTGCGTGTCATGAATCATTTATTCTTTGCCTATTAAGTGACTTTAAGCGCAATAATTTTATTTTTATACTATATGGAGATCATATTGACATATGATAAAGCTGTACATTACAGGTCATGCATCAGATGATTAGCGATCATTTTACTATTCTCAATCAAATTGGTATTTATATGTTTGGATTTTTTTTTTAAATAAAAAATTCTTATAGAACAAATGGCGGGTGTACCCAATAGGAAAAATGCTAACCTAGATGAGTGGACTCAATGGAGTGAGGATGGAATCGCTAAAGGTTATATTAATTATCATGGTTATAATGAATTTCAAAATATAAATTGTATAGGTACTGGAGGTTTTGGTAAAGTTTATCAAGCTACTTGGGAGAGTTCAGATACTGTTGTCGCATTAAAATCATTGCAAAATAACGGTAATGGCTTTATAAAGAGATTGTTAATGAGGCACTATAAAATTATTTGTATTATTAGTATTGTACAAATCAAAAGTTTATATATAATCAAATATATACTAATGTTTTTTTTTTAATTTTGTTTTAGATAAAATTATTGCACAAAGTCAATTTACATAGAAACATTATTCAATTTTTTGGTATCACTAAAAAGAGTAAATTATTTTTTATTAAAATATTAACTTTAAAACATATTAGATTTTATAAATATAATAATTTTTAATATTATATTTATCTGCTATTTATTTAATTTATTTACTTTAGGTAAAGATAATGTGAAATTAAATTATTTGTTCATTCTCGAATATGCAGACAATGGTACATTGAGAAATTATTTAAAAATAATTTCACAAAATTAGATTGAAACATTAAATTACGATTTGCTATTCAGATTACCGATGCAGTTTCATGTTTGCATCGAAAAGATATTATTCATCATGATCTAGTAAATATTAAAATAACTTTTGGTTTATATTTAAGATAGTATTAATACATTAAATTTTTTTTTTACTTTATAAAATAGCATTCAGATAATATCTTGGTGATTAAATTAGCAGACTTTGGACTTTCACGTAGAATAGCAGAAGTATCATCAACTCCAGGAAATATTTTTGGAATGCTTATCCACAGTATTTCAAAGAGCAAACAAATAATAAGGATAAAAAATTATCATTATAAAGCAAATAAGAAATCTTGTTGGTGTACTCCTGTGGGAAATATCTTCTGGGAAAAATACCGTTCGAATCTTATGATGCGCCTTATCAAAAACCAAGGTTAATTTTAGAAATTTTAATGGAAAAAGAGAAATTCCAATTCCTGATACATCAATTGATTATGTTAATGGTTATTGTAATTGGTTATACAAGTATAATTATTTATTATTATATTTTTTTAATATTCGTTTTATTTTTGTTTTTATTTTTAATTTTTTAAAATACTTTCCTAGAATGTTGGCAAAATAATCCATATGATAGACCAGATATACAACAAGTAGTTTAACTGAAGATTATATAGTGATCAATAATGATAATAATAGTGTTAAAGATAATCCAGATAATTCATTAAATACAAGTACTAATAATTCGTTAAAATAAAAATATGATAAATTAGTAGAAGTATACGATAAAATGCAAATTGATGAAAATACCAATATTGATTTAAATGAATATGAAACCATAATTAATGAATTATTTTTATTATATGAAGATATCATCATTAAAAAAGGAATAATATAGAGGATTATGTTCAATCAATTAAACAACATATAAAATTAAAAAGTAAAAATGAAAATGTAGTATTTAATTTATTAACTAATAAGAATAAACTAATAGTACTAGGTTGGTTCTTTTGGCAGATTTTTATCGATTTGAAATAGGAACTGAAAAAGATGAAAGTAAAACATTTGAATTATATGAAACAGCGTTTAAAAAAGATGATATTACTTCAATAAATAATCTTGCTTATTGTTATCTTCATGGGATAGGAACTGAAATAAATGAGACCAAAGCATATGAATTATATAAAAGAAGCAGCTGAGAAAGATCAGATTAATGCAATAAGCTTGGACGGATATTGTTATTAAAATGGAATAGGAACCGAAAAAATGGAGTTAAAGCGTTTGAATTGTACAAGAAAGCAGCTGAGAGAGGTCATATTGATGCAATATGTAATCTTAGAGAATTTTACATTCATGGTAGTACCAGATTATGTTTGGATGTGACATGTGGATCAAAACTTACTATTGAGGATAACGGAAAATTGTGTATGCACCAAATGGTTGTGATCATCAAAGTGTTAGAACTAAAATAGCATTAGAAAATAAAGGTATATTTGAGTGGGATGTGTTTATTGAGAAAACTTGTGGATATTCTTGAGTTGGAGTATGTAGTTCGGAAAATTTAAATTATGATCTAGATGGGTATTAGGTTCTGGTGATTATTGTTGTAATAGTTCCGATGTTTCCATAAAAGATTATTGCCCATCATTTGGAGATTGCACAATAGTTACAGTCCATCTGGACATGAATAAAAGAACTTGCGTTTTTACAGTCAATGGTACAAAATATCCAGAAGTATCAGCTTGGAATAATTTACCATCAAAACTTTATCCAGTAGTATATGTTTTATAATATACTAATCAAGTTATTAAGCCAGAAAAAAGGAAATAAAATTTTGATTTTCGTATTATGTAATCTTTATTGATAGTGCGTTATATAGAAAACTTGTATGAAGTTTCATTAATTATAGTCTTTGGTAAAAGGGAATATTCAATAAATATAATAAAGATATCAAAATTTAAATATAATTATTAAAATCACGTATTTTATTAAAAAAAAATTTTTTCAAAAACGTTGATGAAAGGTAGTAGTAAGCTACAAAAACCTGAAAATTTAATCACGCTTAAGATCGACTTGATTTTTTTTTTCTGCATTGCATTCATGAGATTTCGTAACGGTAAGATTTGTTCTTTGATGTAAGAAAATGGACATATTTGAATAACGAGGTTCGTACAATTTGAAGTTTATAAAATATATATTCCTTTACCGCTAAATTAGCCCGATATAAAATCGCACGTAACCATGCTCAAAAATTTGCACACGAAACGTTAGTTACATAAGAAAACACAAATTAAAAAACAGGTATTTATATTTACTTTTTGGCTTTAGGGCTTCAAGATTAATTAGTGTATTATAAACGAAGAATGTAAAAATAAATGCCGTTACATAGGTTGTGATCCAGGATCACAACGTCATATGACTTGTGGCGCAGTAAAATGTTCACGCTGAAAGTTTCAATACAATAATCAATCGGGCGGTGCTTTCCTTCGGGACAGCTCCGCCATCAGGTTTTGTTTTCGGACACCAGGGTGACGTTGTCATATTGGCGGCTTGGTTCACGATTTTATTTAGATCATTTTCGGCTAGTGTCCTTATGATTCGTACCGTTTAAAAAAAAAAAAAATACATAATAAATATCATCCTGGGATAATTTAGTAATCGTTACTGCTGTAAAAGTTTGAATTCTCTTGATTCTATCAGGTTCCAACTCACTAAACAAATTACAAATCTTCTAAGCCCTTTCATTTGTTTCACTAATCGATTCGTAAATTTGCTTCCTATTAAACAATCCTTGAGCCGTACGCTTTAGATGAGAATTCCAGTAGAATTTATATCGCTCTCAAGTGCCTTTCCAAAACAGAAATAGCGAAGAATCAGTTCCCGGGCCGTTCTCATGCTAACATCCTCGGCATCAACGATTTTATTATACAATTTGAGAAAATCGATTGATGTTGTATTCGTTCAAAAGGCGGATCCTGATTGTAATGTTGATTCGTCCTCAGAAGTATCAGTCGTCAATTCCTGAATAAGCCTTTTCAATACAGGTGAGTTATCTTTACCTGAGGATTTTTCGGTAGATGCGGATAAATCACTAGTGCGTTTTTTCTGCGCGGTACTCGAAGCTTGTGTTAATGGAAATTCCAAATCATCGATCCCTATAAAAAATTTTTCGGAAAAATGATCACGTGTCTGAGTTTCTTCGGAATAAAAACTAGAAAAATGATCATTTTTCGGAGTTTTTTGTTTTTTCTAGGTTTGAACAGATTTTTAAGTCAAGGACGAAAGCCTTTATGAATTTTATTACATTCTTTGCTTATGTTATTCTATTGTCATATTTGTTGTATAAACATGGAAGTAAAAGGTGTCCTTTGTTCATGGACAGAAAAAATCCTTAGAATTTTTTTTATAGGGGATTGATGGGCAGGTATGCGCACTAGATCGTTAATGCAATCTAAATGCACAGCATGTTTACAGGATATGGGGCGTTGAATCTGCGGTGTGTTCTCATTTACAACATCATCCATTGGTATGTCCTGCAATGTAAGGGCTTCAGTCGCTGAAGAATTTTCGTTGAGAAATTCTGCTGGATTGTTGGATGCGAAGCTAGTGTTTTCCACAGGCCTTGTCTGGTCAGCAGTTTACTTAGCGGTCTCAATAAAACTTGATGCCTGGTCAGTAGTTTTGCTCGCATTTTCCTCCTGGTCCACCTCTCCGCCTAATGATCCTAGTTCATTCACGAGCGTTATATCAGCGTCCTCATCCACGGGAATTTGTTTCCGAGTCTACTTGTTTAGTGGCAGTGTCTTCCTCAGTCGAGGTTATAGGCCTGTCTATTTCTTTAAAAAGATCTGGAGAGATTAGAGTTTCGATCTCTCTGACTTTACAGTCCCAATTTGGACATGTGAGATTGGCTTTATTTTTCGCTATATTCAAGAAATATCCTTCAAGTCACTTTTGGTGACAAAGACAGCCACAAGTGGCCATGGTAATTTGATTGGCTCAATCCGGACACTCTCCTTTACATAAATGTACGGTTTCATCTTTGGGACATAAACACCAGAAGCTCGAATACGCTGAGTATAGTATTTAACGCTAGCTAGAGTGGTGATTTCGGTTGAGATTTGTCCATACTGCCATTTTTTCTCTCATAGATCGAGAAAAGATATTATCCGTTTTTATAGCGCTTGAAAATTCCGCAGGAGAAAGCAATCCCGGATCTACGCTAGCAATTACGCACTCTCTTTCGTCATTGCGTAATCCCCCTTGCAAATCACGGCGATTAGTATATACATTCCGGAATCCCATGAAATATTTTTCTTCGGGGAAATGGACTAATGATTCGGTAGGTAGAATTTTTGTTAGAGCGTAAATATAATCTTACGTTACACAGCTCCTTTACCAGCGCTAGCGTGACTGTGGCACAGTATCAAAAAGTTTTGGAAAATTCGCGATTTTCAATGAAAACAGTGTAATGCCGTAATATACTGTACATAGCAATATTCTAATTGTATGGCGCAGTTTTATATTTAAATTTAGTGTATAAATTTTATTTTGTTTAATTTAGTTAGTTTATTTTATCACGTGGGTCCGCAATGACGTAAAACTAGATATTAAGGATTTATGAGTCTGGAATGACTCTAAACTATCATATGATTAAGGACCAATGGGAGTCCGAAAAGACTTTAAACTAATGTATAAAAGAGGACATGTGATTTAGGATCTACGAAATTGGAATTGGAAATCCAGAATTTAGGAAAACTTGGAAGTTAAAACCCAGAAATTATGCAGATCAAGAAATTACTATAAAAGGAGTGAGATTTTGAGAGAACATTAGAGATCGACTTCGTTAATGAAAAATATTAAGGAAATTTTATTAATGATTTTTATTATTAATTTTTACTAATATTTAACCCAGATTAAACCAAGCATATGTATTTTGATTTTTATTATTAAATTATTTTGTTAAGGATTAAGGTGGCAACGTGATTATTATCACGGGCTTAATCTTTACAACAGTTATAAAGGAATCGTAGTAACTTTTTCTGGTTTTCTGTTTGCTCTGCGTTTTCTCATTTCGAACAATTTTATTTTTTCATTTTCAATATGTGTCGCAACAGAAGGTGTAGAAACGTTATTTGAAGTGACTGACTAACTTCTAAAATTAGTCAGATAAGTTATGTTTAATATTTTAAGAACAGTACTAGCAAGGAATATGGCTAACGAGTGACGGCTAAAATATATCGACGCAAAAATCAATAAATCAATTTCATAACTCCGGACAAGTATAATCACGTGCTAATCGGCCATTTTATTAGCTGCGGCAAGTTAGTACAAAGAATAATTACATCATAAATAATCATATTACATAATCACAAACAATTAAACTATTATTTTACTATATATAGACTACAATTCCCACACAAGCCTCTTTAGGCCGTTTTTAACTTGTTGCGGTTCACTCTCGTTAACATCTTCAAGAAATGACTAACGAAGAAAACGTTAATAATATTAATAATACAAATGAAGATGACCTCGATTTTGAGGAAAACGACTCAAATACCTGGACTGCTTGCGGTCCCATGGCAAACTTACCCACAGAAATTTATTGTGGAAACTCTCTCGAGCCTGCTGTTAAGAAGAAAATTTTCCAGGCCGAGCCTCGAAATAAAGACATATCTTTTACACCACTCAAGATGGAACAACGCATGTTGTCCGTCATGTCCCGTTTTGACAAAGAAACTGACAGAAATTATAGTAAACTACTCTATAAAACGTCATCTGTTCTTAGACCGATCGATAATACACTCAGAATGGTTTATGCTTCAAAACCTACCGAAGACTCTGGAGATTCCTACGAGACTTGGCTCCAACTTGAACAGACAGTACTCAACTCAAGGGCCCTCCTTTTGGACGCCTTATCATACGGAAACGACCTACGTAGGGAATTGGCACTTAAGAACCTCTCTTCCAATTATAGAAAACCTACCGGTTAACAAGGTGTTTTCAGGGATAAACTACCGGAGTTGGTTCAACAAGAAAATGAACTTAACAAATTGTTTAATGAAGCTGCTTTTCAAAAGAAACGAGCTCAACAAAATTCGAAACAGAAACAATACTCTCCTGT
>QZLH01000569.1:13316-27909 GCA_003833135.1 Oehlia diaphana
TTGTTACTCTCTACCATTATTATTATATGGAATAAATATTTCATTGAAATTTTTTAACAAAAATTTTAATAAATAACAAATTTACTACTTAATGCATCAAATCGGCCCATATGCGGCATGAAACATATCACGCACAAAGAACTGAAATGAAACAGATCCAATATGGGCTTGAAGGAAAAAAAAAAAGTTACACTAAATAAATTTTCGTGCATTTGAAACTACTTTAATTTGAAATTTTATCACGAAAAAAATGCGTTTAGTAGATCTTCAGTACCTTTTAAAGTATGATTTTATTGAAACGGATTATATATATGTAACTTAACTATCCTTTGAATAGTAAAATTTTACCATTTTCGTATTTTATCCCCCCCCCCCTTCATTTTTACATATAAAAATTAATAATACTAATTTATATTATTATTAACTAATTAAAAGTTTTTGATATATATCTAAATTATGTTTAAAATATTACATGACCATTTTATTTTCTATATAATAAAAAAAAAATAAAAAAATTATTATCTTATTTTTTTGTACCATAATTTAATAGAAATGATTCCTGCAACAATAGTCATAAAACCCCCAAATCTTAATATAAAACCAATAGCATCAGCGTTTAAATTTTCATGAGTATGTGTTTGATGACGTTGTCTTGTATCAATATCCGTAACATAATCATCATAACCACCAGGTTCTAATATAGCAAATACTATACTATTAAAAAATGTCACTAAAAATTCTGGTAATACGATATATGTATTCATAATTCCAAATAATACACCAGCTTCTGAGTTGGTTGAAATATTAACATTTGAATTCTTGGGATCTTTTGATGTCCTTCTTAAATTTTCAGTATCAACTTCATTATCATTATCTTCCGAATCATTATCATTATCGCCCCCTTCAACTAAATTATAAATTATTGTTTCTTCATTATTACGTCGTTCAGTAGTTCCCAACGTTTTAGATTCTTCATTTGCAACAAATTCTCCTAAAAGTGAATATGGTGCCCACATAGTTATAGTCCAAGAAATTCCACATAAACTAATTAAAATACTTGCTTGAAAAATATTAGTTACGAACCAAGTTGATAACATCGAAAATGCAAAAATGAAATGTGATATTGTCCATAATTTTGGTAATGTTAAAAATGTCATAGGGAATTGTGAAAATTGGGTTTGTAATAATTTTGTTGAATTTGTTGTAATCTTTCCAGCAAATTTGATTAAAATTGGTAATATAAATGATGCTATTAAACTTACAATTGAATATAATAATAAAGAAAATGAACCATCACGAGTTGTTTCTCCAACTGAATCATTAGATGAAGATGAACTTTTGGATGAATAATCACCAATAGAACGAGATTGAACTTCTGCTACCCAGGTCGTTGAATAAAATAAAAATGGAAACCATCCAATCCAAGCAAAAAATTGAACGTTACATAATAATTGAACATAACTTGGAAGATTACGAAAAGATTTAATAATGGAAGAAAATGTTTCATAAATTGCGGTAAAAAAATTTCTTGATTTATTTGTACTTCCAGTAAATATCTTTTCGTTAACAGCCCAGCATGTTAATATATCTGAAGATAATATAAGTATAGATGCAAGAGAACATAAAACTTGCATTTGAGTTTTACCAAGAAAAGGAAAAATCTCGACTAAATTAGCAAATCCCCTATATAATTAAATAAAATTAGATTAATAAGAAAAAATAATTAAGTTGATCTTGATGTTATATTACTAAATTATTTAAATTATTTAAACCTACAAAAAATAACCAATGACATTTCCAATTCCAATCATTCTACTAGCCCAAGCTGTACCTTCTTCTTGTAGAGATGGAGGTAAATTATCAACAATAAGAACTCGACAACTTGCTTGAACTTACATAATAATAATTAAATTATATTAATTTAAAGAATAAATTTGCTAGTAAATTCGATTAAAATATAAAAATTATAACATACCACAATTTATTGCAAAATCTAGAACATAGAATGATGTAACTGCCAACCATCTTGATAATGAATTTGCCTAATTAAAAATAAATCCAATTTTTTTTTCGACTTTAATAACTTTTTTTTTCTTTTAACTGATCCAAAAAATTTAAAATAAATTACCATTGAAGACCCGTTTTCAAAAAATAAATTAACGATTTCTTGCGTCCAACCAATGCATATGAAAGAACCTACTACAGCGAAACCACCAACCAATAAAAAAGGTCTCCTTCTACCATATCTAGAAGTTGAATTATCTGAAAGTAATCCAACTATAGGCTGCATTACAAGACCTATTTATATTATAAATTAGATTTAATAAATAAAATAAGTAAAAAAAAAAAAATAAATAATAATATAATTTACCTGATAAGGGTCCAGCAAGCCATACTAAAGATACTAATGATTTTGATAAACCTAAAGAAAGTAAATATGGAGTTCCTAGTGAAACAACCATTTAAAAATATCTCAATCAGTAATTTATTACATTGACTTTTTTTTTTTTTTATACAATTAATTATTAACATACCATATGCTAGTTCTACTGACCCTTAAATAACGATTACGTTCAACAGGGTTAGTTTATATTAAAAAAAAAAAAAAGAATGAAAAAAAAAAGAATGATAATAAAATTTTTTTACGTACAGGAAAGTTGTAAACTAAATTGATATATCGTTAAGGTTAGGAATAATTATAAAGATTAATAATAAAATCAAAGAAATTTTTTTTAAAAAAAAATAGAAACCCACCCAGCAAAGCACTGAGTCAATAATATCATTTTCATGGTTTTATTTTTTCCTCGAATATTCGACGTATCATCATTATCCTTTGAGTTTACGGTAAAATTTATATTATCATCTTGACCGTCTATTCCTCTTACAGACATATCTACAGATGTCGTTGAAGAACGTGGCGTTTCTTTCATTTTTTAAAAGTACTAAATAAAAATTTTTCGGTAAATTCAAAAAAAAAAGAAAGAGACAATTAGGTGAAAAAAAAGTGGCAGACTTTTTATAAAGTGACGTTGGTATGACGATCTAGAAGGTTGTACCACTAATATAGCATATATTGCTGCGTATATAAGGATCATCAAATTGTTTCTTACTATCCTTTATTATTCAATTAGTATTATAATCATGTTCGTTGTCTCTTATCTAATTACGGATGTAATTTTTTTAATAATGCGTAGTTATAACAGATAATTATTAAAAATTTTAACCGTAATTGGTAAACATTTCAGAAACTATACGTGACATATGATATTTCTTTGTGTAACAAACATCTATATAATACATAATATTTAATGCCATTGATATGGATTTTTTTAGCAGGTTAAAAGATACCAGCACTTGAACTAATGAAATATCATGTGGACATCAGATTTTGATCCAAAGATTCGGTAACGAATTATCAATGGAAAGTCAGATCTTTATAAAAAAATCATGACAAATAAATTGTTTGAAAGGCGTCATATGATAAACTAATCGCTGGATCATTTTTTAATCTCTTCCAAAAATAATAATTTAATCAAAGAAAACCTTAATATAAGTCGCGTGGTTTTTAACGCGTGACAACAATTAGAAAAAATTAGAATGTTTAATGGATTAGACTCGTGATATGAAAAGGGGAAGATTCTTCTTTTTTGATCCGATCTGCAACAGTTGTACATAGTTATTTGTCCATGAGATTGAGGTATTGAATTGGATCGACATAACTAGTAAAATCAATGTCTTCGCGTATAAAAAAAAAAGATTTTCTTTTTTTAAATCGAATGCATGAGTCATGAGTGCATATAAACATATAAATTAAAAATACCAATTTAATTAATTTAGGTTTTAATCTTGTAAGAAATAAGTTTATTAGGTCGTACTGTTTTAAATTTTCTTGGACAATGTATATAATTTGATCATTTTTCATGTGCTCCTAAATACCTAAATATTATTATTCATTAAGTCATGCATCGAATTACAGAAACATTCAAATAATAAAATCCTCAAACTTTTTTACCGATTATTTATTTATATGTATTATTTTAAAGCCACTCTTCGTATGCTCGCGTGATTAATGTCAAAAATAATAACGAATTCTTATATAAGTACCAAGTTTTGCACACAAATCAAACTCAAATTTGATTTGATTTTTTTTTTTTTGAGAAAAAAATACTTTTTTTTTTCCCTTTTAAGAGAAAAAAATCAATTATTACTTTTTGGTTAGACGTTACCCAACATTTTGTTCGATTAATAATATGTTATTCGATACCGTGGTAAGATTTTTTTTATTATTATCCCATTAATTTAGTATTTATCATATAAAAAGAATCTCTCATTAATACTGTTCTTTCATTCATAGAGTAACCAAATTATTTTGGATTGTATGTGTTTTCTGGAAAAAAGTAACGTTCGTAATAAATATGAAAGAATAAGCAAAGTACTTCCTCAGTATAATTCTCGTCAAATTCGACATCAGTAAGTTGTAATATACATACAGTATATTAATATATATTTATTTTACGTATTACTTATATTATTATTTATTGTAACTTTAGTTATAAAAATGTTCTTAACGTTCGACGTAAGTTTTCAATTTATTATTTTAATTTTATTAAACATAGATTAATTTATTAACATTAAGGATTCTCTTGATTAGTTAATAAAGATGGATTAAGTAATGATGAAAAAGATTTTATTGTTCAATGGATTGAACAACATCAAGGACCGAATGGTACCATTCATTGGAAGGTTTTAATTCTTGTAATGGAATTGCGTTTTGATAAATTACACTCAGAAAATAAACTTAAAAATTTTTGGTATCGGAGAAAGTTACGCCTTGAACGAGATTCTGGAATTAGAGGATCTGCTGATCCTTTTTCTAATCCCAATCCAACCAATGATACTAATATTTATAATCATTTCTTACCATTACCAATTGAACCTAAATTTCAACCTATCATTCATTTCAAACATCCATATAAGATGTATCCTTTCTTTTAAATTTCTTATTTAATTGTTTGTTTATTTAATAATAATAGTATATATGGAATTTTTTCTATTCTTCCTTTTACTAAAAATCAAAAAAAACCAAAAAAAAAAAAAAACACACAAAGAAAAAAAAACAAGAAAAAAGAATGTCAAAATGTTAAAAACTTATTATATTATCCAATTGAGGGACATCATTATAAAATAAAAATATTATTTATGAACTATCGGAATTTTTTTTTAAAACAATCAAAATAGTAAGTTCATGTACGTGATACGATCGTCTGATGATCGGTACATTTTTAATGGTTTGCTGATCCAAAAGAACCCTAAAAAAGTCGTTTTAATTGTTTAAATGAAAATTCTTTACGGTAATTTTAATGTAAATGATTAAAAATCGGGTTTAAATGTCCGATAGTAATATAGTAGTACAGTCGTCTTGTCGGTCAAAGTATTCCGTAAATATTTTGATAACTGTTGTTACAATACCTGGTTACCCGAATTTTCACCGGTCCGTTGATAACTAAAAATAAAGTTGGTTTGTAAAATCTAAAATTTAAATGATCAAAGAACTTTGGCCGATTTGACCAAATTGGTCAATGGCTAATTGTGACCCACTGGTTATCATAAATTATGGCCATCTCTTACACGTTACCCAGGTTAGGTGTGATACTGTGATACATAAGGATGACGGTAGAATGAAAATAATAAACTATACCGTTTTATTAGAATATAGAAAAGGCTGATATCTGGCATTTATTTATATGCATTCATAATTTTTAATTTAACTACTTTGATATATATGTTGGCCATTTTCTTGACTAGTCAGACATCCAGATAGTCAAAATGATAACCCTGGCCAAACAACCAGCTAAGATGACAATAGATTTAATTTTGATTCAAATAATGAAAGGGTATGCACTTTAACATATTCGATGACGCATCTTCATCATCTACAAATTCATACAGTAAGTGCATGTTCATATTGTAATCATGCTAGCATTGAAACACAATTTAAAAATTTTTTATGACTAATTTATAAATCATCTCAATTTATAGTAGATAATTAAAAATTAAATGCCGCTAATTTATAAAAAACCCAATAAGATATGTTGTACTTAATAAATTATATAATATATAAACATTTTTTTTAAATATATAGTGAAATTGAAAAAAAAAAAAACTCAAAATTAATTGAACAAAGAATCGCTCGCTTCGATATAAAAACGAATGCTGTGAATTGCTGCTATGGACTGACGCGTAACACTATTATAATTCAATGTGATGCCGGTCAGCTCGATTTCCGGAGCGTGATGATGATTTTCCTGCTCCTTGATTCTTTCTTGATTCGCTGCTGGTAGTAGACTGGGTACTGTTCTTATTTTTCTGTCCATTACCCCTCGTTATCAATAAATCGATATGACCCTTTGCTTTTTCATCTACTTTTTTACCGGCAGTTTTCCTATAGTTGGTGTTTAGAAATTTCGACACCAGAGGCTTCAATTTCGATTCAGTTTCTCGACTTCTCGCATGGCCGGTAATGAATCTCACACATGCAGCTTTTTTAAGTAGCTTTTCGGAATCTTTGAAATGTTTCAGGACCGGTTCTGCCTGTTCAACGGTCAACCCATGAAAGTCTATTTGGACTAGAAATTCTGGGTCCTTAGGATGCCCATCCTTTGGAGATTTGATCTTGAGGTCATCACCCAGATTCTTTTTTAAGAGTTTGATATCGTCTTCCATGATAAGTGTACTGATAAAAAATTTTTGTTTAGGGAAAAATAAGTATTTTTTTAAACTCGTGTGAAAATATTTAAATCCTAGTTTTATATGATTCGTTATATTGTTATCATGGCTGAATTCGTCAAACAAACTCGTATCTTATTAAGAATATAATTAATACAAATTTTACTGTTTATGTTACACTTATATGAGGATTTCGTAATTTCTTTAAATATAATTTCAAATTAAAAAGTAAATTACAATGTATCAAAGTCTTTATCTAATAAATATTTTTTTTTTTTTTTTTACAAAATCAAAATTCATAACAAATCAAATTTGATGTTATTCAAAAAAATAAATAAATAAATAAATAAATAGAGATTCTTTTTTATTGGTAAAAAAAAAATTTACCTGTTTTAAAGCAGGAAAACAATAATTAAAAGCATTAAAAAAAACTTTCTTTTTTTTCTTTTTTGTTTATTTTTTGTGTAATGTAGAATTATAATAAAGAGTACCTTTTTAGAGAATTAAAATCGGACCAAATAAATCCTTTAACCGGCTAAAAACCTGTTAATCAATGGATTTAACCTGTTAACTAACTGGTTTATAAAAAAATTTCTGTAAAATTTGTTTTTTGATTTAGTTGTGTAGAAAAACATATTTTAATTCTCTGACCAATTTAAATAGTTTTTACTCGATTATCCGATTATTGGGACGTTTTTAATCCAGGGATATTCTTAAAAGTTTCCAATGACTCATTGAATTTGGTTCTTCTAATCAATATTTTTTTTTTACATGTACTGTATACAGTACAGTATATGAATGCATTAGAAGTTTCCAATAAGTCTTTCAGTGAGCATCACTGCCTTAACAGGTTAAAATTTATTATTTAAGGTTGTCAATAGTATATTTGAATATTGGTATTTGAACTTAGATGATGTTATTCAATAAAACTGAGATCATGCACGAATAGAATGTATTATAATTTAAAGATTTGAATTGAAAGAAATTTTAAAGTTTGTTTGGATGTTTGAAATCATAACCATTCAATCTCTTATATTATTGTAAGTCTGTAATAAAATAAAAATATAGTAAAAAGTTATTTAAGTTTATAAAATTTTATTATTAATAAGTATATTAACAAAACATTATAACCAATAAAAGGGGGGGGGGGGGTTGAATATCCGGAAACTAGATTTAAAGGATAATAACTCGCGTATTTATACGGATTTTTATATGATCAAATGTCTCCACTCATACATTATTTTAATAATCATGATCTCATCGGAAATGTCAGATTAATTAATACTATAATTAATAATATTACGCATACATTTCTTTTAAATTTTAGGTAAATTTCAATAAAATATAAAATAGTAAAAATTTTAATAAATTATTTATTACAATTTTTTAAAGAGAATAATAAATTAAATAGAAAAAGATGAGATTTTTTTGATGATTAGTTACAAAAAATTATGATCGATAATTTCAAAATTTCCTGAAACCTTTTTCAATAAATGTTCTCCAAATATAATGGGTTCATGATGTTTCACGGGATCAATTTGTAAACAAGCCTCAAGTGGTTCTACTTTAGCATCATAGTTGGGCTCATAAAAGAACGGAACACTAAAAAAAAGGTTTTTTTTTTTTTAAATAAAAGAATCATTTAACGCGACATTTTTTTAAAAAAAGAATTATTTAACGCAATAAAAAATGCGGCATTGCAGAAAGATAAAATACTTACGTTACACGGTATCTGTCCCCTTTGTGAATAACTCTATGAAGAGTACTTTTATATATATTATTTGTCCAAACCTATATTGTTATCATTGTTGTTAATTTTATTGTAATATTTAATATTAAAAAAAAAAAAAAAGTTTACTATCATAACAAATTAATTACATTCAACATATCACAGATGTTCACCACAAAAGCACCCTGTAGTGGATCCGCATTAATCCAATTTCCATCAGGTGTTTGAACTTGTAAGGCTCCTTTGGTATCATCCTTTGTAAATAAAATCGCATTATAAAATATCAATATTTATGATAATCAAAAATAAAGTAGACTTTACCTGATTTAAGAAGGTTAACAAACTAATTATTGATTAAAATGATGTGAATACCAAGTTTTAGAAAGGTTTGCAAGATTCATACGTATTATGTATACATACCCATAATCTTTTGAAAAAAGAATATATATATAAGTTTTAGTTGAATTATACGAAGAATAATACATGCATAAATATCAAATATAATTTATCACCTGTATGTTCGCCGAGGCTAAAACCTACTCGATCTTTTCCGGATGCACTCCTAAGATCCGGATATCCACTAATTCTCATAACCCTACAATATCTTAAGTTTTATTAATGTTCCGTGATTGTAACATATACTTTGTTAAGATACTTTACCAAAAACAATCATCTAAAAATTTATCAAAAAAATTTTCTTCCAGTCCTAAACTTAATGCAATGGCTCTCATAACTTGATCACCTAGTCTCAACATATAATTTTTATATTCATTAAATACCGCACGAAATTCTGATGGTTTCTCAGGCCATTGATTTACGCCTCCAATAGGAAGTTTATTTAAAGCTAACGGATGAGTACGAGGTAATGGTTTATAGAAATCAAGTGCCTGAAACGTTTACATGTTAATGATAATTTGCATTTTATTCATTATAATTCTTAATAAAATAAATTACCTCATTCCAATCTTTTTGATATTTTGTAACACCCTCACCAAGTCTTTGATATCCTCTTTAAAGTAAAAAAATAATAAATATATACGGTTATTTTTATATAATCTAATCAAAAAAACACGTTATTTTAATAAATAGAAAACAAACCTTGCATTATCTTGCTTGGTTATACTATAATTAAATTTTTCTTCTTCTGGTAAATGAAAAAATTCATAACCTAATTTCAATGTTTTATCCATAATTTCTTGAGGTATATTATGACCCGTCAAATAGAAAAATCCAACGTCACGACATGCTTCATGAATTTGTTTAGCCACTTCAAGTTTTGCTGCTCGATCACTTGAATCAGTGGTGAATGGAGAAACATCAATAATCGGAAGTTTGAACTTGGATGGCATTTTTAGGAGAATGATGAGGATTCAAAGTTTCAGGTTCACTCATTTTTTTTGACATATTTATACCCCATGATCAACTTGCTTATCGAATTATCTCATGAATGACTAATCGAACTTTGATTAACCTTAAAAAAATTTAAATTTGAAAATCTTTTTAATATATTCTGCGGATAGGAAAAAAAACCAAAAACTTATTATCATATTGGAATAAAAGGAATCTATTAAATAGAATTCTTTTCTTCATGAATACCTGTTTAACGATATATGATATTGATTACTATTATACTATATAATGATTTCTTGCAAAAAATCTTTATCAGATAAGAAGGAAGAATTCTTCAAAAGTAATAATGTATTTGATATACTGTATTCCTAAAATTAGTTAATGTGTGATGTAACAACATTTTACATTACAAATAAAAAAATGAGTTTTTTAAATGTCATTTTTGTATGAAAAAAAGTTTTTTTTTTTTTGTGGTGAAAGTAACCTAGCATTCATTCTGAATGAGAAAAAAATGTTCATTGTGACACAACCAGGTTTTTTAAAGTTAGCAATTGAAACTTTGTGAAACGGACGATTATTATGAAACCCACGTGATAATAAAATTATTATCCCGCGCTTCGCTTCGGACAATTATAAATTCCGTGAATATTGCTAAAAAAGAAATAAATTAATTAATAAATCGAAGAAACATTATATAAGTATAAAATCATATTTAAATTTGTTATCCCAAAGAGGGATAAATAGGCAATTTTCCTTTTTCCCTTAAAAAATTATATTATAAATTTGTAATCAGAATTTTGTCATTCAAGAATTAAATTAATTTATGGTCCCAAAGAGGGATAAAAAGATAATCATACTTCATAACCTCTAATTTTCCTTTGGTAAGTTAAAATGATAAAAAGATCATTTCTTCCCAATACTATAAGCTAAAAATAGAAAACCAAACCCTATAATTATGATAGGCATCACAAATTAATTCATGTATTGTCATCTACTAACCGGATTATTACAAGAATGTTGACTAAGTTTTGTCCTTCAATGGCAATGTATTAAAAACGTAATCTTGTCTAATTTAATATAAATATTATATTGGGTTCGAACTACCCCTTCTGCTAAAAAAAAATTCACTAAATTATGAAAACCATAAAATTAATCTGGTGTTTCTTAATCTTCAGTTTGGTATATTATCAAACAGAGGCTGTATGCAATCGTTTAAGCCTTATTAAACGTATTCAGAATTGTCAAAATTTAAGTTCTTGTAGTAGATGTAATTGCTGTACTTGGTCAGCTTGGAGAGCTTGTGTACGAAATAATGATTGCAGTCAGAGCATTAAGAATGAATGCACTACTGTATTAAATACTGTCGTGGCAAATCCACGTTGTAAAAACTCTTGTTCTTCAAATTGTTAATTAAATTATATGTGAAATATACCATTCTTTCACACATAATTATCTTTAAAACCATATTTCCGTTCTTTTTGTTTATGCGGAAACATCTGGATTTGGAATTTCGAATATAATAATTTTCAATCTTATAATTTAACAAATTTTTATAATTTTAAATTCATATATTTTTTTCAATTAAATTGAATCTCTTATATAATTTTATATCTAGTATATTATTAAATAGTATTATCTAATAAATTTTATCACTATTACCTTTTGATGTAATAAATTTAGATAAATCTATTTGAAATAAATTTTTTGTTATGAATATTTTGATTTGATAGTTTTTCTCGTGCTTGCTTTATTTATATAATTATTAGGTAATTCAATGAATCTGAGTTAAACTACTACGACCAATTCTGTTTATAATAATTCATTAGCGAAAAAAATTGACCCAATCTATGATAGGAACGATTGGTTGTGTAGTAGGGCAATAGTATTTTTTTTAAATCATTAATATAACGATAAGTGATGGAATAACTAATTTTTTTTGTTTGAAATACTTAAAGATCCATCTAAACGCAAGATCCATCTAAAAGCAAGATCCATCTAAATGCAGGATTCATCTAAATGCAGGATCCATCTAAATGCATATAGAATTTTTTTATGGCCAAATTTCTCTTTACTAATTGATCACGTCATCAGTTAATGATCACGTTACGATTTGATCACGTTATTTGAAAGCCGTATGACATCATAACTGCGTATAAAACAAGGATTTACTACAATATTTACTTTCACAATCCTAACCAAAATCTCGACACTGAAACTTAATATTATAATCAAAATAAAAATTATTTAAATTATTACATATTAATAAAAATAATTATTACAAAGTATTACAAAATTATTAAAATTATTAAAAAAGATAATATTAAGTTTCAGGATAAATAAGTGTCAGGATTTTTGAACCTTTCGTGATGATTAGATTCTGATTTTGAATGGTTCAAATAGTAAATATATATAACTTTATTTATAACAGATTTTTTTTAAACAAATATTAAATTCAAAATTATTCCACCACTTTAAAATCTTTTCATAACTAACATGTACCAAAAAAGCTAAAAAAGCCAAACAGTATTTATATATATGGAAGTTTTTTTGTTTTTTTAAAAATATAAATAATATATTTCCTAAATTATTATTGGTTAACAAATAATGTTGTAATAATTTAAATGAAAATCAATTTCAAAATTTACAATAAAACAATTATCTTTTTTTTTTTCAAAAAATTTTTTTTTTTTTTTTTGGTGACAAAATGAACAAAACAAACAGCCGAATTCAAAATTTGTGAACCAACTTTTGATTACGTAATCTTATTATGTAATAGGTTTAAACAAACTTATTAAGCCCACATAGAAAATCAAATTTGTCGATCAAATAAAGAGATATTCGAGAAATTCTTTAATGATTTTTTAATGATGTATTTTTACAGTTTTTTTACACTAATTTTGTCTTATATGTAATAAATTGGAATGTAAGATGTAATAATGCATTTTCAGACGTTTATGATGCATTTACTATACATAACAAATCTTTTAAATTGAGGAAACAAGAAATTTTTTTTTTTTTTTTTCTTGAAAAATTCACTATATAAATACTTCATATAATACAAGGTTACTAATGAAAATTCAGCGATCACATGTATACAAAGAAGAAAGGGGGTTTTTTTTATATTACAAATAAACATATACAGTATTAACTTGGTAAAATTTTGTTATTTTTGTCTTATATGCGCAATAGGCATTTGAGTTAATTCATTTGAATTATTATTATTTCCGTCCGTTATTTCATCAGGAAGAAACTGGGGAGTTCCCGGTGGAACATAATAACAACATGGAAGAAAGACTGCCGCCTTTTTTTGGGTCCCGAATACCAGAAATAAAAGTGTTCCGCTAAAAATATTAAAATTAAAATTTAATTTTAAGCAAAAAAAAAAAAAAATTTTTAAACTTACACTAAAGCTGAACCAAAATTACAAATTTCAACAATCAAGACATTCGTTGGATCATGATATATTACTCGAGGAATTAATAATAAGAGCAACAAAATTACAGATATATAACACCAAACGCATAAACGCGCAGCTTCTCCTAATTTAATTACATTTCTTCTGTTCGAATAATTGGAAAAATTTATCCAATATCTCCATAACATCACTGTTGAGTGACCTTTCATTTCAAAGTAAAAATAAGCATTAAAAAGCAATGAACAGCATATATATTAGAGTATCGAACTCACAAACTCACATGATATTAAAATTGCGCAAAAAACTAGGATAGTTGTAGGTATGATGTATCCATAGTAAACCAGATTACTATTACTGATCTTATTACAACTTAAATTACTTACTAAAATATCATCTTTATCAATATTTCTTAATAAAATTCCATTATATATAGTTGTATAACCCCAAATCATTACAGAAATGTATACAAAACATTTCTTTTCAATATCAAGTTTTTGCGTAATTAATGCATGCCATAGATAGAAAGTTAATGTTAAAGAGAAAAACTCTAAAGGATATAAGAAATATGATGAAATCTTTTGTAAGATTATACATAAGGGGGTTTCATTTGCTCGTTCTAATAAATTATCTCCGTAAATTATTATTGGTGGAAGATTAGTTAATTCATCTCCCAATGCAGAGATACATAATTGAAATAATGTCCATTTTGTAAAAGATGATTTTGATTTTAAAATATTGAAAACAAGATACAATAATAACAAAATGCTTATGCTCTGTAATGTAATGTAAAAAATTGCTTCTAATGAATATGACATTATGAATTTTATTCGTTGCGTTTTGATATATTTCGTTATGTATAATGGTTGACGGATTTATCGCCAAAAAAATGGCTTTATTTTTAAGAGTGAAAGGATAAAATTTAAAGAATGTATTAAAAATGAAATAAAAAATTATTGCGAACGTTTTGTATAAAGAGGCTCCGTTAAAAAAAAACTGTTTTTTTTTATTTTATTATATTTATATTTCTAGCATTTATTTGTAATTCTTGATAAAAAAATAAACAAGAAAAAACAGGAAAAATTTTTTTTTGAAGGCCTTTATATTTTTATACCGTGCGTAATGTCATCCTTAATAAATGGTACTCCGACATACAATTTCCCAAATTCAGTTATGCTGGAAAAAATTTTATTTATTATTACGGAAAAATTAAAATACAGTTTTAATATTTCGCGAAACCTTTATATTTAAATTATTTAATATTCTATATATATTTTGATTGGATAAAAGATTCTTCGTGCTTTAATTTTTGTGTTGCGGTTTTCATTTTTTTTTTTTTTTTTTTTTTTTGTGGTTCAACACCTTTAAAAAACTTT
>QZLH01000569.1:38552-57922 GCA_003833135.1 Oehlia diaphana
GGGTTCGGTTTATTTCACCGAAAATCATTCCACCGACAATCAACTTACCGACAGTCACTTCACCGAAAATCATTTCACCGACAGGTTCATTTTACCGACAGGGTTATTTCGCCGAAAATCATCTCACCGAAAATTATTTCACCGAATATCATTCCACCGACAATCAACTTACCGACAGTCACTTCACCGAAAATCATTTCACCGACAGGTTCATTTTACCGACAGGGTTATTTCGCCGAAAATCATCTCACCGAAAATTATTTCACCGAATTTTAGATCACATAGCCACAATTATTAATTTAATATTTAATAGTTTTCATTGTGAAAAATAACATAGCCACAATTATTAGTGAATTATTTATTGTGTAAAATCTTATAAATATACACATAAAAGGAATGCTATGTAATTTGAATATAATAAAATATTAATTTTTTTTTATTTATTGTTTGAATCGTTTTTTTACAAATAAAGTGGGATGACAAAATTCTCTAATAATGATTTTATTTTCTTCGATATTCATAGAATTTACAAGTAAGACTCAAATTTTTTCTAATAAATACTGTATCCTCTTCTTTATTTTTTTCAGGTGGTTTATAAAGATCGGGAAAATAGACCATTATTGGACTTTCTTCGAGGATAGCCCACAATATTTCATGTTAATTAGTTTATATATTTTATTCATTTTATGTATTAGAAGCATTAAGCATAAGTTTTTATTAGTGTTAATATATGATATGGAGTTTCTAAGATATATATAAATATTTTAATTACATAAGCATTAAATATAATAGTATTATGAAATTATATGTTAAATATAGAAAACAGCTAAATAAAATAAGATTTCACAATAAAAATTTTTTCATAATGCTATTTTTTTTGTATTTTTTTTATTAATATTTTTAGTTGTCGGTGAAATGATCGTCGGTAAAACAACTGTAGGTGAAACGACCCTGTCGGTGAAATGACTGTCGGTAAGTTGATTGTCGGTGAGACGATTTTCGGTGAAATAAATGCGTCCCATATTGGACGTGGCGTAAAATAATAAATAAAAAATGTTCAATCGTTTAATTTAACGATTATTCTAATAATCAAGTATAATTAAGAAATAATTTTTTTAACTATACAGTATTTGTTAATGATGCCGTTGTTATTAACGGTCCGATTCTCAACTTAGGATAAAATCAAGCCAATTAAATCGATTTGAAAGGATGAACCACGATGCCGATGGATCAAAAGGTCAATAAAAATACATTTTTTTTATTGAATCATTGTAATTATAACAGAAATGTTGAAAAAGATTTAAATAAAGAAGATTCATCATGATTGTAGAATCGTTTTATGATTCAGATTATATTTTTTTATCCGATAGATTCTTTTATCATCGATTTATCAATCAACTTGTTAAGTAGGTAATGTTATAAGAATATAAAAATACGTAACTAGATTCTTCAATATGAAATGTTTATATAGTAGGCTATCAAAGAAGTTTCTGCTTTAGTAAACCACGTTGATTCACGAAATAAATTTATGATAGCATTATAAAATTTAGGCAATTGATAATTTAACTCCTTATCATCTAAGATCTTTTTTTTTGAAAAAAAAAGAAAATTAAATTGAAAATTTTACTATTATACATTTCTTGATAAATACGAATTCGTGTTTGGCGTTTGGCGTTTGGCCCTTTTTAAGGAATTATAGTTAAAACTCACGCTCTCCTATAAGTAGTTGTCGTGTTAACTTTTGGAAATATAAATTATTCTGACTTTCTACTTTTAAAATTTTATAGCAGAAATTATTATAGTAAGTAAATCGTGGTGAATCATAATAATAATTATGTTTGGCCTTGGTACTTGAATTTGCTGCTTCAAGTTGCGTGTAACAGAACTTTAATCAAAGGTGTGAAGAAAGCAATGATAAAGCATTGTTTTTAAGGTTTCTGAGGATATGTTTTACTTTGTCCTGTGATTTGTTCTCTTGGTGATCACTGCAAATGACTACTAGTCATTCAGCATTTGAGTCATTCAGGGCAAAATTATATAATATGATGGCCAGAATTAATTTATATTATCACGTGATATAATTTTTTGGCCAGAATTATGATGTAATTTTTAATGATTGTCATTTGTCCAAATGTCACGTGATAAGCATTTGGACCATCACTGGTCGAGGCTCGATGATGTCTTTGTCATCTTAGACTATATTCAGTTCTAGTTTCCAGAACCCTCTTAGAAGGTCCATGGAACCATATTATAAAGTTCTTAGACGCTATTTTTCATTTGACTATTCACGTTATTATCATTTATTTATACGTATTAAACGAATTACATTTTTATTAAATAAACGAACGGTTGATATGATACTCAAGTACCATACGAATTCAAGAATTATGGATATTATATGGAATTACATTGAATTTGGGGACCAAGATCCATATTTTCACGATATAGTACTCTCAAGTATAATACTTTTTGAATTCCGGATATTATACAAATTTGTGGGAATGCTATGGAGTACTACTTTAATCATTTACGGTACATAATGCACGTAACGAATTTATGATGAGCATTCTACTTCGACTAATGTTATTGCATAGTTATAATGCGTCTTTATCTACATAAAACCACACAACATCACATTATCAGTATATTTAAGCAGATGTAAAGGGTCACCAGAATGTTTGTAGCCCTAATTGCTAAAGATGGTCATCAGTCCTAAAAGACCACAGTCTCGCGGCCCTACACCTTAAAAAGACGGACCGGTCCGTCTTGATGTAGGACCGCGGTCTTTCAGTCCTGTAACACGTACAATAAGACCGACGGTCTTTTTAAGGACTGCAGTCTTTTTAAGACCGATCAGTCTTTTTCTTTTTCTGCAAATAAAAAATTTTTTCTATACTTTACTATCCTTTATAAATGAACATTAATTGTATAAATTTATAGGAACCATTCCAGACGTATATTATAAGCAAATATCATGTATAAAGACGGATTTATTATACTTTATTAACATTAATTTTCTTTTTTTCCTTGGAGACTAAATAAGGTGAAGTTTCAATATGCATGTAATAACTATATATAAAGACCGATACAAAGACCGGGTAAGTCTCAGGACCGGTCCTACTGCGCCAAGAAAAAATGAAAGACCGCGGTCCGGTCCTACAAGTCCTGGGACCGACCGGTCCAGGACCGAGTAGGACCGGTAGGACTGATGACCATCTTTACTAATTGCATTTATTACAATTTAAGACTCCGGCGGTCGCAACACTGACGCGATAAAGACTTCTGACAAACTAAACAATATAAAAATAAGTCGATATTGCACACTTTAATTGCTCATTAAGGATAAACATGTTGTACAGATGTTACAAATGTTCGGTTCTTGAAAGGTCCACCATGACTCTAGCGTACACTTGGTATTATTGGCAGTAACACTGTAATTTTTGGAAGAAATGAGCTGAAGCTCAAGAACATAATAAAAAATAAATGAATAAATGCTGGATAATTATGAAAACTCTAAAGTAAACAGTTTATCTCGATGTCTTAAACATGTGTCATTCCTTGTCTGTATTTATTTAATGCAAGCATTAAGCGTGCTAATAACTCTCTCGAATGGACGGAATGGTGTTTTAATAGATTAATAAACTTAAACACGTACTTGTGTTTCATCATTTTATTCGATACGAAAATCATGGATATCTTAGGATAAATGTTTTTTTTAATTGAGATGTGAGATGAGATGGTGATTAACAAACCTTGCCTATAAATATATATATTGACAAATATTTTTGAATTTAATAAAACCATATCTGTTAGTTCATTGCCGTGATCAGCATTATATTTACTCCAAATTCCATGGAAATTTTGGCGTCATTGCATTAAATTTTAAATTTTAAGGAAAAATGAATACTCCGTTAGTATTAGATTCTTTTTTTTTTGGTATGTTGGCTTTAACATCCTTAAAGATTGAATTTTTTAAAAAAATCACAATATTTGATGTAATTGTCGATTGGACGAATTGATAAGACTGCAGCCAAGGAAGAACCATTTTGGAAAGAATATTCTTCTAATAAGTTTCAACCCTTCACTTTTTTTTTTAAAAAAAAAATCATCATGGTTTCAAAACTTAATCATGATTGTTTTCGTAACATTTTGGAATGTCTTGAGTCTAATCAAAGTGTATTATTCAAATGTCTTCTAGTAAATCGTTTATGGTTTGAAATTTCGATACCTTATTTATGGGAGAATCCATTTTCAATTGTTTATCGTAAAGGAGTAGCGAACTCAAGGAGATTACTTAAAACAATAATTTCAATGTTTCCTTTTGAAAAAAGTATGGAAGACAAGTTAAATTCATGTAAAACCTATAAAGTTACTTATCATAAGTATGAGCAATCATTCTACAATTATTTGAGGTTTATAAAAATTTTTAAATCTATCGAATTTCATGGATTTATTGACAAATGTTCTCGGAATTACACACTTCACAAGACAAATAGAGAAAATGAAGAAGGAACGATTTCATCTATTTTATCATATCATGTTTATGATATTATTTTTAAGAATTGTAGCGGAATTAAACAAATTACGTTATTAACCATTTCTAAAAGAATAATGAAAATGAAATCTTTTGATAATCTTTCAAATCTTTGCGTCTTAGAAATTGGTGAAATTCAATACCTCGAAAAGATAGCTCATATTTGTAAAAAAATTAAGAAGATCGTAATCAATTTACATGGTGGATTTAATAATTCTCAGTTATTAATTAATTTTTTAAAAGTTCAAAATGGGTTGAAAGCTGTATATCTTTTGAGTCGGTTTAAATTATTTCAAATCTCCAATGAATTATTGATACAAATGTATTCAATTGAGGAACTATGTATAAAAAATTTCATATTACCTCATGGGCAAATTATTACTTTATCAAAGTTAAAACGTTTAGAAATTACTGTTAGTGAATGGACTTCTCAAACAGTTGCGACACTTTTGAATGTATCGTGTCCAATCTTGGAAGTTTTAAAATTTGATGATAGTCTTCCACCTTTAGATGTTTTGGCTGAATTTATAAAAAAAATGGAAGGTCATTTACAATGTTTACATTTGGATCACCCTGATGAGTATTTAGACACACAATTATTATTAAAATCTATTGCGAAATCCTGTCCAAGAATTAAATCATTAGCTATAATTATTAATATAACTGAAGATTTAAACCTCTTGGAACATTTATTACTCTCATGCAATGAATTAGAGAGTCTTACTTTCATGAGCTTTGATTATATAAGGTTAACATCATTACAAGAAGTTCTGAGATCGATAGATGAAAACTGGAAGGTTAGTAGCGAAATTAGTGAATATGGTAGGCGAATAGAGTTTAATAAATTTCATAATTGAATAATAATTACCATAAATATTTTAAGTGTTATTCATAATTTTTTTTTTTTTCGGAGAAAGGTTGCATGATAATATTTTATTTTTATAATTCGTTTAGTCGATTTATCGTGTATAAAATGAAAAATAAAGCTATAGCGAGAACAA
The DNA here is from genome assembly GCA_003833135.1 of Oehlia diaphana. NCBI lineage: Eukaryota > Fungi > Glomeromycota > Glomeromycetes > Glomerales > Glomeraceae > Oehlia > Oehlia diaphana. Next base: position 44,088 of record QZLH01000569.1, read on the forward strand.
AACCGTTAATGTATTAATAATAACTTTATTAAATTACAGTACTGTTTTAAAATTGAGAGTTTATAAATTTAAAATTTATAAATTATTATAATATATGTTAATTTACAAAATAAATTGACATTATACGCATTATACGAGACAAGTTTTGTTTCATGCTTACTTTATTAAATGTTTTATATCAATTATTTCTTCGTTCTTTCTTGGTGATTTTTTCGTTGAAAACCGTAAGTTAATCGAATTATTATCAAGAAATTAACTTTGAAAAGGATATATTATTATACTTCAAAGATTTATAATGGTGGGGGAAGAAGATGGTATAATAATTATATGTACGAGTTTCGGATAGAAGTTTCGATTCTAACTTTTGTGCCTTAATCTTCAATTGAATTCGTTTATTTCGCTTTTTTACGAAATTCGAAAATAACATATACTGAAATATACAGTATGGTCATACTCTGAAATTTATTATCGTAATTCTGGCCAAAATTATAGTTTCGGCTGAAGTTAAAATTAAAATTTAGAAATCCGGATCCCAAATAAAAAAACGTCCCATTCATTTTATTACCGGAAGAAATCAAAAAGCGGGTAAACAATATATATTTTTTTTTTTAAAAAAAATTGGTTCATTTTCTTTAAGTTCGGAATGTTCGGTATCCAACTAATAAATTACACACACACTATGAGGTAATACCATTAGATAACAATCAATTGACTATTATAGAATTTACATGATCAAAATTAGGGTACAAAAACAATTTTATTACTAAAACTTGAAACAATAACATCTTTATATGTATAAAAGAGTATGATTTCCTGTTTTTTAAAAAAAAAAAAAAAATCTTTTTTTTTTTTCTTAAAAAGAATTTTTTAAAAAAATGACTTCAGAACTTAATTATGATTGTTTACAAAATATTTTTAAAATTTTCGAATATAATAATGATCAAGATATATTATTTAAATGTATTCTAGTTAACCGTTCTTGGTGTGAATCTGCAATACCTCATTTATGGAAAGATCCATTTTCAATTGTTCGTAAAAGAGAAAATTCTAGAAAATTACTTACAACAATTATTTCAATGTTTCCTTTTGATAAAAGTATAGAAGAAAAATTAAAATTTTACGAATATGAACTTATTCATCTTAATTATAAACAATCATTTTATAATTATCTTAACTTTTGCAAAATTTTTAAATTCGCCGAATTTTATGGATTTGTCGATAAATGTGCTCATGCAGTATCCAGTAAAAATGTAGGAAAAGTTTCATCAATTTTATATATTAGTATTTATAAAATAATTTTTGAGCATTGTACAGAAATTAGGAAAATTAGGATATCAAGTCTTCCTAAAATAATAATTAAAAATCAGAATTTTAATAATCTTTCAAACCTTCAAGAATTAGAAATTTGTAACTTTACCACGGTTAAATTCTTTGAAAAATTAGTTCATGTTTGTAAAAAAATTAAAAAGATTAGAATTATTACAAATGCATTTAATAACTCTAAAGAATTGGTTAATCTCTTTAAAGTTCAACAAAATTTAAAAATTATACATTTCTTGAATGATTTAAATCAATGTCAAATAATTACCGAAGAATTATCAACACAAATTATTTTAATTGAGGAACTTATTATGAAAAATTTCATGTTTGTACAAATTAAAACTCTTTCAAATTTAAAACGTTTAGAATTTACATTTACATTATGTTCTCCTCAAATAATTGCTACATTCCGGAACGTAACTTGTCCACTCTTGGAAGTTTTAAAATTTCATCGTGATTTCCCACCTTTAAATGTTTTGGCAGAATTTATAGAAAAGACTGAAGGTCATTTACAATGTTTCTACTTGGATTCATATTCTTCTATGTATCCATACCCTATTTGTCAGAATTCTGATACTCAAGTATTATTACGTTCTATTGCGAAATCATGTCCGAAAATTAAATCATTAACAACAATTTTCAAATTAACTGAAGATTTAAGTTTCTTGAAATATTTATTATCATCATGTAATGAATTGGAAAGTCTCACTCTTACGAATATTGAACCAATCAGAAATGATGAAATTTTTGGTGATTGTGAAACGATTAGTAAAAAATTAGAAAAACATCTAAGAATTGATGGAAATTGGAACGTTAAACATGAAATGATTGAATATACATTATATACATTATATAGATTTTTTATAACATATTTATTATAAATAGATTTTTTAAATCTATTTTTATTTAATTAATATATAATATATATATATATATATTATAAATAAGTACAAAATTATTAATTATTTATATTATTAAATAAATTATTAAATTTTTAAATGATTTTATTTTTATAATTTTATAATTTCGGAGTTAATTCATTCGATCTAAATTAATCGGTGTTAAGTTACTTCATCATTAGCCAAGATTAAGTAATTAATTATTCGCTTTGTTTTACTTTCTATTCTTGATTTTTTTTTTTAAAAAAAAAAGTTCCATGAAAAGATGATAATCCATCGGATACTCAAAAAAAAGATTATAATTATTTGACTATTTTGTCATTAAGAATAATGTCATGTGTTCAAAACGGTCTTATTATGAACCGTCCACTAAACTACATTAATATCATTATGCACACACAAGAACTTTATCCTATTCCTGCCATATTCGGATAGTTTGTGTTTTACATATTTATGCTTATATGTAAAAAATCAGCTTGTCGTACGAACTTTATAATATATAAAAGAATAATGAATTTTTATATAGAAATAAAGACAATCCTCATACTTTGCTTTTTTTTACTTTCTAGAATAGTTTAATAGTTTTTTATTTTTGGCGTCCGGGAATTGTGAACCCGTGCGCATATGATCATTGGAGATTTGCGCTACACAAAAACAGGTTTTATTCATAGTTATTTATAGCTATTATCTTCTGAAGATCAATATTAGGGAAAGGTTTTGACCAATAAAAGTCTCGGTTTCTCCCTGTTTCCTATTTAGATATTATGTACGAAATATAATGAATTAAGATTATAAATTCACACAAAGAATTAATAAATATTTAAGAGTTTAGCATGCTTTATCGTGCCACGGATTATAAGTGCATAAATAAAATGTGACAAGATTATTGAAACAAAAAATCAAACTTTACTTGTTCTCTTTCTCTCAATTGAGCGGTTTTATAACTCCGTGTAGCCCATAAAGAAAATCTATTTAACAAAGCATTTAGAAATAAAAAGAAATTTTTTTTACGTTAGATAAATATTTATTTATACGGAATATCTACTTTTTTGGATTGTTGCTTGTGAAAATAATAATGTAAGTCTTATCTTTGATATTTACGAAATATTTTAGTAAAACGGTACTTCCTAAATAAAGAAAGAAAAGAATATTAGTTTACCGTGTTTAGGGTCTTTTTTAACAATTAAAATTCATTATTCTTTTATTTCTTTTTTTATCTTCGGCTTTATGTTTATTTGTTTATTCGTATGAATTATTTCTTCCTTTTATAATGTAAACAGATTTTAATGGAGGATGTCACAACCATAACAAAAGAATATAAAAGACGTTTGAAATGCCCAACTAATTTCTCCGGAGTTCACCTTCCATTTGAAAAAATATTATATTAATCATTGATTATAATAAAATTACCTATTATTGTACATATTGTAAATATTTATAACGAAAACAAAAATTAACTAAGTCCTTATCTCTTTTTTTTTTTAAAAAAAAAAAAAAAATCTTTAGATTAACATGGTAAAATCAACAATAAAAACGCCTAAAGTAAATAGGCAAAAGAAAAGCAAAAATGAAAAAAACGAGAGGAGGAGACATAAACGTATTGAAAAACAATTGAATTCGTCAAAACCTCCACGGTCACCAAATCGTTTCATTCTTTACCGTAAACATGTTCAAAATAGGATCAATACCGATCCAAATAATCCTGCTAATATGAGGGATTTATCAAAAATAGTTGCTCAAATGTGGGAAAAAGAACCTCCCGAAATAAAACAACACTGGGATCAAGTGGCAGAACGTATGAAGTTAAATTCATCTTATAGGTCGTCTTTTGACATTATTAATGGACTGGATATGTCCATTTCAGAATCGGATATTACGGATATTACTTTTGTTAATGCTACTGCGTCATCATCACAATCTGCGACAAAAAAGAGTAAGAAGACTAAAAGTACTACCACTTCAATCATCGCCAATCCAATCTTAGCAGAGAATTTCATTATGGAATCTCCAGAATCGAATATTCCTCAAATTCCTCCCAGTAATCCCAGTAATCCTCAATGGCCACCGTCTCCGCAATCTCCACAATCTCCATTTTTCCCACAATCTCCACTATCCTCACAATCTCCATTTTTCCCACAATCTCCACTATCCCCACAATCACCACTATCCCCGCAATCACCACTATCTCCGCAATCTCCACTATCTCCGCAATCTGAACTATTCCTACCATTTCCACTCTTACAATACCCATACCAACAAACACCACAGACCCCACAAACACCACAAACACCACTGTCTCCACAATATCAACAATTCGAACCACAATCCCCACAATTCCTACATTCACCACAATTATCATCTGCTGATGGGGATCTATTTGATTCTTCTTCTTCTCCTTCAATTGATCAGGGTATCTATTATGAATGTGAAATTCATTCAGAACCTTTTTACTCTTATGATTTGCCTCCATTATTTTCTGATATTGATTACTTTTTTGGTGGTGAGCAATAACCATAACTTTAACACGTTTGTTTCTTTGTATATTTTTTCCCCTTGTTTTTGTATTTTTTTTTTGTAGATTTTTTTTTTCCCTTTTATTCTTTTAAATATTTTCAGGTTGTCTGTTTGTATTTTCTTAAACTACTTTGTATATGATTGTATGATTGTATGTTTTTTTTTTAAAAAAAATAAAAGATTATTTTACCTTATACTTTCTATAGTAAATTTTACTTGTGACGTATTTTACCGCATTTAGTATGACAAGGTCATGAACATGCAGGCCGGGTAAGGATGTTTTACGTACGGAAATAATTTTCATCCTACATATAGACGTCAATCGCCATGTTTGTTTGAAAAATGTTTCACTTTTAAGTTTCATGAGCAAATTACCTGTCAATATTATAGTACTGTGAGCAGAACAAAAAAAAATGGCATGTACTCTTTTTTTTAAAAAAAAAATCATGCAAGCAAACTCATATACATTATTCTTTTTTTATATACTTGCAGGGAATTACTTCAATAGATACATTCACTGAGATCAACAGTTTGAATTGCTGTATAAATCAACAAATTAACAATGGAAATATTTTAATGGTGATATCTCGCATAGATACTTTTTTTTGAAACAATGATGTTGTTCACATTTAGGCAATATGATTTTTTTTTCTTTGTACGACTTGTGAATAATAGATATATAACAGTCAAGAAAAAAAAAAAAAAAAAATTTTTGATTTTTATTCGAAAAATCTTTTTAAAATTCACTTTTTCGAAAATGCCATCTACTTATTGTTTTTTAATACAATTTATTCTTAATTTTGTTGGATCTACTGCTGCAGATACTGTTGAAAACAATCTATTTCATGGAAAACGTTCTGATATACCTGCACCTTACTTACCAACAGAATGCATGTTAGAAATATTTAAACATGTTCAAGCTCAAGATTCTGGATTGTATTCATGCCTTTTAGTCAATCGATATTGGTGTAAAAATATAGTGCCTTTATTATGGTCTCGCCCTTTTGAAGCTTTATCAACTGAGAATCGTTACAAATTAATTCATACATATCTCGCATGTCTTGATCGTGAAGATTATTTAAATTTAAGTTCATCATTACAATCTTATAATATAAAAATTCCTGAAATAAGACAATCGCTTTTCAATTATTCAATGTATTTAGAAGAATTTTCTTATAAACAATTAGAAATTGCGGTACACTCTACCATTCATATTTGGTGTAATAAAACATTTATAAATAATCATAAGCAAGATCAAATTCTTTTAATCGCTACAACACTTTGTAAATTATTTATGAGGAGATCAATTTCTTTAAAATCTTTTATTATAGATAAATATTTTAGTCACTCAGATATTCCACAAATTTCCACGTTTATCGAACAACCAGGATTAAGTCATTTGACCAGATTTAAAATTGATTATTGTAAACCAATGACAACGAATACCATAAAATTATTAGAAAATTTACCATATTTATGTTCTAATATACGTTGTCTTGATATCAAATTTCCTATATTTGAACATAATCATAAAGCTATTTCACGTATAATTAGTACTCAAAAATGTTTAAATGAATTTAACTTATCTGGAGTTAGAATTGGAAGCGAAAGAATTCTTTTTTCTTTACAATCACGTCATGAAACTTTAAAAATAATAAGATTGGAAAATGTTTATATTACAGAAGCTTGTTTTAATGCTTTAGCTCACTGTAAAAATTTAAAAGATTTAAGTTTATGGTATTGTAGAGGTTTAAATATTGAAAATACTTCAGTATTATTAAAATCTAAATTCTCTTTAAAAAAGTTGAGATTAGGTTTTTCACCAATTTGTAGTGATGTTGCAGGATTAATTTTACAAGTTGGAGGTATTTCTTTAAAAGAATTAGAAATTGATTTAATTAACTCAATAATTGTTGAAACAATATTGGATTGTTGTCCAAATGTTAAAGAAATCAAATTAGCCAATTATTTTCCTCATGATAATAATTATTTATTTTATCAATTATTTTTTGGTTTAAATTTAGAAAATTTAGAAATTTTTATCAACTCAAAAAATTTAGATTATGAAAATATGAAATTAACTGGACAAGATTTACCTCCTTCTTTAAAATATTTAAAATTAAGTTGTGGGTTTACTATTGATCAATTTAAAGAATTATTTAAAACTTGTAATTCTCCTTTAGAGACCATTATAATTGATTATGTAGATTTGAATTATGATCATATAAAAGTTATTACTAAATTTATAAGAGAAAAGAAAACTGTTAAAACGTTAGGAATAGTTGGAATGGACGATATGACCTCTCAGGGGATTAAAGAATTAAAAATGTTAAAGAAACGTTATGGAATTTTTATCATTCCCTCATACGAATTAAATCAGTGGTAATTATAATTGGCTGAAAGAAATATTATTTAATAAAGTTTTATATTATAGAAGCGAGAACATTTTTTTCATTGGCCTGTTGTATTTACGCTAAAGTTGACGGTCTCGGCTAACAAATATCAGTTAGTTGATATTTGGCGGTAATAAGAATAAAATCCTACCAGTTTCTCTTCTGTTAATCTAGGAATGCTTCCTCTAATTTTTATTATTTCGTTATCCAATTTCATGTGATAGTAATTCTTCTTTTGCTAGATGATAGTGATATTATATAATACCGCATTTATCATGAGAGAATTATTGATTGTCATTATTATATTATTATTTACATTGTATTAAATCGTACGATAAAATGGATGAACGAACATTTTTGTTAAACATAATAATGAAGTTTGAACATTTCGAATTTTTTTTGAAATAGTAAATAATTGACGATTTTCGTAAAAAATGGTACAAAAAAGTATTGGTTGATGATCGTCAGAGCATAAAAGATTTTGATTTTCACATGCGAACTTAAAATGATCAAATGTTAAAACACAAAACGCATGACTTTAAAGTCAATGCGATCCGGCATATTATTACATTATTACTATTAATGCAATTTTTTGATAATACTGCAGGGAAAGATTTTATTGTTAAAATGTTATTTGAAATAAAATAAATAATTATATTATCTGCAATATAACCTTTTTGTATTCTGCATAGAACAGAATCTTTTGTATTTAGCAAATATTTATGTAATACATATTAAAATTCTTGGCTTTATGTTGTAACCAATAGTAATTTGATCGGTTGGGATTGAATCCGATTTGTCAATAGCGCGAATTGATTAGGTCAATATTATTGTCATATGATATGTCATATGTCGTGTCATATGGCATAAATTGATAATAACCCTTTTAAATAATGTTTATTTAGAAAACACATTGGCTTCAATATTTCCAATTATGAAATAATCATGGTTGACTAATAACTAAAATTAATTCAAGCGTTTGTTAAATAAATATGATACATTTGCAATTTTTTTTTTGTTGAGTGAACAAAAGACGTGTTTTAAAAATTTATTAAAACAACAATGAGTTTTAACAGTGGAAATAAAAATGTTAATGACATGATTATTGCATCGAAAAATAATAGGAAAAATGCTAATGACTTCCTTAAATGGATAGAATCTTCCCGCTTAAAAGTCTTATATGAATTGGATAGAGGAGCATTTGGAGTTGTTCATAAGGCTAGATGGTATAAAAGAAACTATACAGATACTGTTGCCGTAAAATTTTTTCATGATGATAGAGAATTTTTAAGAGAGGTAAATAACCTTTTTTTTCTTTTAAAAATAAGGAGATCAAAAAGGGAACGTAAAATCATCTAAATTTATTTTTTAATCTTTTTTTTTTTTAAAAAAAAAAGTTCACAAATATTCACAGAATGATAAAAAGGTGTTCTAGTGAGGATGACACTATATCAGAGAAAAATCTCGTTCATTATTATGGTGCCACATATAATTATGATAAAGAAGAATATGGTATTGTCATGGAATATTATTCACAATCTTCTTTGAGCAATTACTTATATAAAAAATGGAAAAAAATTTATTGGGAAGAAAGATTAAAAATTCTTCGAGACATCTCTTACGGTCTTTACATACTTCATGATCAAGATTTAATTCACGGAGATTTACATAGTGGAAATATAATGATTGATGATGATAAAGATGACTCAAATATTGCATGGATTGGTGATCTTGGATTTTGTAGAGAAGAAGAAAATGAGAAAAAATACGATGGTTTTCGTGGTGTAATGGCCTTTATGGCGCCAGAAATCCTTAAAGAATTACCGTATAGTAAAAAAGCGGATATTTATAGTTTTGGATGCATTATGTATCATGTTTCAACTAACAGAGCTCCTTTTTATGAAAGAGCTCATACCAGACGATTAATGAGACAAATTTCTGAAGGGCTTAAACCAACAATTTATCAAGACGATGAAATTCCTTCGTGTTTTGAAAGTTTAATGCATCAGTGTTGGAATTTTAATCCTAAAAATAGGCCTAATGCTTGTACTTTGTACAATAAATTTTGCGATTGGATTGATGATGATGATGAACGATTTGAGGATGTAAAATGGGACACAATCAAACCGGTAAAGAAATCAGATTACCATAGAGAAACCAACTATATGAGTCAAACATGGTACATGTATATATAATTCATTATTTTTCGAAAATAATTGATCTAAAAAAAAGTTTAACTTATCTTCTTTTCTTATAAATATAGGATATTCTAATGATATGCTGTATGATTTTGATGTAAATTTGATGTAAACGACTACATATTAAAAATGTATGCATTTTACGATTTTGCGTGCACGTTAAAGACTTCGTAATATATAAATTTTAGCTCAAATAAGTTAAATGTTGCGTGACCATACAATTTTCCGTTGATAAGTATTTTTGATTAAATGCTAATCAAACTGGATAATAATCTTATTTATCAATTGATCCCTTGCAAAGAATTTATTTAAATTTTTTTCATTAATTATCATTAATTACATTAATTATCAGAAAATATTTATTTACAAATAAACGTGACCCTTGTAACTTTTAAATATTGAGAAATCCCTTTAAGCTGATTGATGGATTAGCTATGATTAACTGGTCATAATTAATATGAAATAATTTTATTTCCAAAGGATAAATGGAATTAGTTGTTCAATTCCTCAAAAGCTTAGCGAGTGTGAACAAGTCGAAAATTTGAATTACGAAAAGATTGTCATCTATTAGTGTTCGTTTACTTAATTGGATTTTCTCCTTGATCTTCCGCAATTATATGTTATATAAGTAGGAACTTTTTAAGTTGCTTAAATGGTAAATATATCTGGTTATTTCATTCTTCAAATTTTATTTTTTTTAATCGATCCCTAAAAACTATAAAAAGAATATAACGACTTTTTTTGCTTGAAAATAATATTATAAATTCACCTAGATGAATTTTATAATAATTTAAATAATTTTTAAACTATAATGTTTCTTAAGAAACTGAATTCAGGTCCGAAAGCTTATTGGCCACGTTAGCCAATATCATTACTTTGTTAAAACGAAGATTGTTTATTATGACGAAAAAATAATAATATCCAATATGAGAGAATTTTTTCATAAACCTTATGAATATTTAACATAATTGTTATTTTGTTCGGTCGACCTGTATTACCATGCATTGATGTTTGAAAATTTTATGAATGGTTCCGTCAAACCGATAATATTACTAGGAAACGGAAACCGTTGCAAGTCCGGAGCGAAAAAAAATCTGATGTATCACAATTTTATTTTCATCTGGTGTAGCACGAAATTTCAATGACGTGCGCGTGAGGACAACCGGATATCGTCACGTGATACTATTTGACATAGTCCTTCGAAAACAATACCAAAAATAGTGTTCATAAAAAATTGATATTGCGGATCCGAACCGACAAACCGGCCCGGACTGATCGGATTACTTAATAATATATAATTTTATCGAATTTTCCAATTAGTATCAATTATTATAAAATTCCACCCAAGAATACGTTTAACACTCTAGTCTCAAAACAGTTTATTCAAATTATTCTCAATAAATAAATTTCTTCTTGTGAAAGATCCTTTGAATCTGCCTTAGTTTAGCTAGGTATTTTAATCGTAGATAAAAATTATAGAATTCGTGAATAAAACGATAAAACTAATGAGAATTCGGCATGGCTATTTTTTAACTGAATGAAAAGTATTACTCAATTGCATATTATTCGGAAATAATAGAATATGAAGCAAGATGAAACTTATTTTTAAACATTCCTTGATGTAGTGTAAGAATGTAGAGATTGAATGTCTAGTTAATAATATATATGAACGAGTTGAGTCAGTCACAAGTCAACTCGGTAGAAGTAAGTTTTATTGAACCAGAATTACTGCACTTCAGTTAACTATCCGAATAGATAATGTTGTCTGAGGAGAAGAAGCGTTAGTTAGCAATGTACATTCTAGATGATTTTTATTTTAATTTGGTTTAAAAATTGATCGGTATTAATTTGTGTCTTTCCGGGTTTCTTTCAATTACTAATATAAATACACAACATTTAAATATCGCTTCATTCAATTCAGATTTTTTTTTAAATATTTTACCAAATATTATGATCTCTTTCTTCCTTTTTATTAACGTTACTGGTTGTACTAACATATTTTATGATTACGAATACATTTTTATATTTTTATGAGTAATATTCAAATAATGGAGTTTTATTTTTTTTACACACTTACGCAAATGTAATATTATATAATTACAAAAAAAAAAAGAAATTCCAAAATAAATACATAGAAGGGCTTATCACGTTGTGACAATTAATATCCTAAAACTCCATTGCTAAACATAGAGGGATACGTTTGTTTCATTTTGTGTAGGATGCGTAGAATACAAATTTTCTTAAATCATATTCCAAATGAAAAAAAAGGTGAAAACTTTTAAAATATATTTATTTCTGTACTTATACTAAGATAAGTCAATAGCTTTATCAATTTTCCATTTCCATCTCCCATCCTTCCTTCAGTCCTCCTTCCATATAAGATTTAATAGTAGTCGAAATTTTTTTCTTAGATCTTTGTTTCTCTTTCTTCACAGTAATTTCTTTTTGATACCTTGATACCACACGATTGTTGCTAACACTACCACTATCAAAATCATCTAGAAATCCAACGTTCTTTTCCTTCTTCTTTTCCAAAAGACGTATATTTCTTTTCTCTTCCTTTTCAATATTCTTGATTAAATTATTTAACAAATCTTTTGCTTCATTGATTTGATTGTTAGATGGTGAATAATGTGGATTATACTTAATTTCAATCTGTGCTGGACTTGTATTTGTATTAACACTAACAAATGTACCGGTCTTAGCACTAATAGGTTTTAGGTTACGCCCTTCACGACCAATTAACTTTCCAACTTCAATATGTTCAGGAATTGGGATTACAGTTGAAATTAACAAGAGTCCTGGGTGTGACATTTTGTAATCTTGAAGATTTTTAAAGAAGGTAAAGGGTCAAAGTTGAAGTTTTTTATCTTTTATATATTAAAAATTTCCTTATTTGTAAACAAAAGCTCGATTTTTTTAGTGAATCAAATACTACACGTGATTGTCACAAACAAACGGCCGAGCTATAACTGATACGGAAATGTTTTCTTCATTGTATACGGTCTGAGAAGCATTCTCAAATAATCTTGCTCCTGCTTGTTGCACAAATTTATCCCTAATAAATACTTTTCGATTTCTAATTAATCATCATGATTTAATAAGGCCATTCCAAACTAATAATTAATTTAACCTATCTTCACATCAAAGAAAATCCTACAAATGTTATTGATAAGAGCATGTACATGTGAAGGCAGTGAAGCTTTTGTGGAAGACCAGAAAAAGATGTTCTTATTCGCGATTTTCAAGCTCATATCTGTTGATGTCAATAAATAAAGAAATAGGAAAGTCAAAATTTTATTCATATACACAATTTTAATTGTCAAAATACAACCGACAAACATACATGTAAGGTTGAACCATCTGTGAATTTAGAATAAAATAATAATGGTTTATAAAAACTTTTTCCAGATTAGCATAAAATTTGCTCGAAATTTTTAATGAGAAAATAATCACCACAATTCAAATCACGTCTAGACGTCTAGTAAAGCATGCCGATTTTTTTTTGAGGTATGACTTAAAAAATATTACGCACGTGTTTATAATCTAGTGTAACATCACAAGTCTCAACTATTTAATAATAGATCTTTCCACCAAGTATATAATTCAATTTCGAAATATATTATATCATTAAGTTAATAGCTACCAATGATAGCCATTTCAAATTATAGATTTAAAAATATAGTTTTCATTTCATTTCTGTCATTATTATTAAAATTTCCATTCAATGGACTTTTAGCAAATTATTGTAATACGAAATTAATAAAAAGTTGATAAAAGGAAAGTAAAATACCCGAGTAGATGTAATTTTTTGGTCAAGTGTACAAATCACACGTCGATCTATAAAATCCGTAAAGTACTTCCTCCCAAAATTTGAAATAATTTCTATTCGGTGTAGTTTAGTAATAACTTGTACTGTAATTGACTTTAGTTAAGTTATTTAGACCGAACTTTAAAAAAAAACTATTAAGTTTTTCGAATAATGTAATATTGGAAATGCGTTTTTTTTTAGTTAAAAAAGTTTCGCGAATCACGATTTTTCCTTTTACATTGATACAACAAATAAAGTAAGTTGAATTATGTTCTACTGTGTTGTATTTAGTGTAGTCGTGTTGAATAATTACGTGGCGTTATAACCAGGAGATCTTTTTTTAAAAAAAAAGATAGGATTTATTAATTTATAATCAAGAAAATTGCAAAATATTGCTAATTGATAAAGTATATTTTGTTTCGCTTTTGATAAAAATTTGGTAAATGTGCATTATATTGAGGCAGTGACCCAAAAATGATAATCATTGCGCCACAAGACAAATAAACTTAATAAACAAAAATTACTTCATAAATTCATTTCTTGCTGTTTATTCACTTCCTCTTATTATGGTTTATACACATAACAACATACAGTGTGGGACAAAAAAAATGAGAAAAATTGGCACGTGATATAAAATGATCTACATCTCTAAAAATGGATTAATTTTTTACTATTTAAATACATATTAAACATTACGTTC
>QZLH01000570.1:19743-30381 GCA_003833135.1 Oehlia diaphana
CCGGTCTGACCGACCGTTTAACCGATCCTGAAAACGTTTGTGAAATGTTTTTTTTTAATAAAAAACGTTTTCGCAACGTTTTCTATTAAAATATTTAAAAAACGCTTGCAAAACATTTTTTTATTAAATTTTATATTAAAAGACGTTTTGCAAACGTTTTCAGGATCGGTTAAACGGTCGGTCAGACCGGTTGGTCAAACGGTCGGTCAGAGGTCTTTGACCGACCAATATCGGTCACGGTCATAACCGGTTAATGACCGTGACCGTTGCCATCCCTATTCCATATATACTTGTTGAAGATTTATCAGCAGATCCACAAAATCCAAGATTACTAATATACCAGGAATCATTGAATTGTAAATATAATATATTTCCAGAATGCAAATCTCTATGAACTGCTTTCTCTTCATGAATAAAATGAAGCGCTCTAGTTATTTCATCAATAATTTATTCTATCCTTCCATGTAAGTTGATTATGATTTTGTTGTAAATATTGTCTTAAATCCGTATCCTGTTTCGACATTACAAGCATATAATTTCCATTTGATGGATTTTGCGTTAAACCATAACATCGAACAACAACAGCCTATTTATTACTTATAGTTAAATGCGATTTAGCCTAAAAGATAATAATTTTTTGTATTAGCACTAATATTTTTACAAATTATGACAATTCCATAAAACATAGAATACAATACTATAAACCTCTTCAAACCAACTTTGATTTGCACTTTCAACATTTTCTAATTTTTTTAATATTGCTTTGCAATTTCCAAATCTTGTTAAATGTTTTTTTTCAGAATCCCATTCATTATACGTTCCGTCAATACGAAATTTTGCTCTATTAGTTTTAGATCCGCTGATAAATGAATAATTTTATCTGAATTATCCGTTATCCGGCAGATATCTGCATTATCCGATGTACAGTATAAATACAAGTGTTAATTCTGGCCAATTTATAATTCCAGCCAGAATTATTATTCGAGACGATCACCCACAAAAATTGAAACCAAAATTTCCTTATAGAGACGTTGTATAACATGTATTCCTAAAATGGAAATTTATTTGACAAACTTGTACAATAATTTCTATAAACATGTGATATCCGGGATAAATATCCAGAACTCTAATTAGTTTGTGTGCACGTGATTTTATTGACATAATTGATCTCCAAAAATGGTTCTGTTATAGTAAAACAACCTAGTAAGACAAACAATTTACTATATTTTTCAATAATGTTCGACATTATATGTAGTACATTGTATTTTGTTCTTAAGCGTCGTCACACGTTTCGAATTATTTAGTCTCTTGCTTCTGGATTGTGAAAATTTTTTTGCAGTCTTCTTTCCATATTATTTAGTTATTCTATTACCCTATATCTACTAATTATAATTTTCTCAATGAATTCTATTATTAAGGGTTTTAAGATGCTAATAACCGAGTCGTCATATATTAATGAGATATGTGAAGATTGTGATTATACATGCAACACAATACATTTTCAACAAAATTTTAAAAATTGGACTAGTGGTAACAGTAATATTGATAAACTTATTCAGGGTACTCAGTTATCAGCTCATGATAATTACGATTTACTAAATGTATTAGAATGGATACCTAGTGATAGGCTATATAATATCAAATATGTTTCAGGAAAGAAAATGTATAGAGCAAATTGGACTGATGGATGTATATATAAATGGGATAATGAAAATGAAAATTGGAAGAGAGTAAATCAACATATGACTGTAGATTTAAAAAGTTTAAATAATTCAAACAATATCTCATTAGAATTTATGAATAAGGTATAATTATTTTTTATTCAATAAATTTTGATGATAATTTTTACTAATTTATTATAATTTTAGGTTAAATTAAATTATGAATTTTATGGAATAACCCAAAATCCAGAAACAAAGAATTACATGATGGTTTTGAATAATAAATGTATAGAATGCAATTACATATGTAATGCAGTATATTTTAAATTAAATTTTGAAAATTGGACTAGTGGTAATAATGATATTGATAATTTTATTCAAAAAACTCAACTATCTGCTCACAATAATCTTGATTTATTAAATGCATTAGAATGGATACCTATTGATAAATTTAATGATATTAAATATATTAAAAAAATGGAAATGTATAGAGCAAATTGGATTGATGGATATATTGATGAATGGAATAATATAAATCAAAATTGGAATAGAGTAAATCAAAATATGATTGTGATTCTGAAAAATTTTAATAATTTAAAAAATATCACATTAGAATTTATGAATGAGGTATAATTATTTTTATTCAATAAATTTTGATATTAACTTTATTTCACTAATTTTATCGTATTTTTAGAATAAAATAAATTATAAATTTTATGGAATTACCCAAAATCCAGAAACAAAGAATTATAAAATAGTTTATAATTGTATAAAATGTAAGCATGTATGTAATGCAATATATTTTCAACAAAATTTTGTAAATTGGACTAGTGGCAATGATGTTATTGATAAATTTATTCAGAATACTCAGTTATTAACTCATAATGATATAAAAGAAGCATTAGAATGGATATCTTATGATAAATTTTATAATATTAAATATATTGAAGAAATGGAAGTATATAGAGCAAATTGGATAAATGGACATACTAATGAATGGAATTATTTAAATCAAGATTGGCATAGGGTAAATCAAAACATGATTGTGATTCTGAAAAATTTGAATAATTCAGAAAATATCACATTAGAATTTATGAATGAGGTATAATTATTTTTTATTCAATAAACTTTGATGATAATTTTTACTAATTTATTATAATTTTAGGTTAAATTAAATTATGAATTTTATGGAATAACCCAAAATCCAGAAACAAAGAATTACATGATGGTTTTAAATAATAAGTGTATAGAATGCAATTATATATGTAATGCAATATATTTTAAACTAAATTTTGAAAATTGGACTAGTGGTAATAATGATATTGATAAATTTATTCAAGAAACTCAACTATCTGCTCACCACAATCTTGATTTATTAAATGCATTAGAATGGATACCTTATGATAGATTTTATAATGTAAATTATATTGCAAAAGGTGGATTTGGCAAAGTATATAGAGCAAATTGGGTTGATGGATATATTGATAAATGGAATAATGAAACTCAAAATTGGAAAAGAAATAATAAAAATATGTTTGTAGCTCTAAAAAGTTTAAATAATTCAAAAAATATTACATTTGAATTTATAAATGAGGTAAATTAATTAATTTAATTATAATAATTTATAATCAAATACTGAAATTATGTAATTTTTATTAATAATGTTTATTTTTATTTTTTGTACAGATTACATTACATAGAAAAGGAAAAAAACACAATGCTTTTATTGTTGGATTTTATGGGATAACTCAAGATCCAGAAACAAAAAATTATATTATGGTTTTAGAATATGCAAAAGATGGAAGTTTACGAAATTATTTAGATAAAAGATATCATGAATTAAATTGGGAAAATAAAGTTAGCTATTTACAAGATATTATACTTGGACTTAAAGGTATTCATGAAGAGGAACTTATTCATCGAGATTTGCATATTGGCAATATATTAAAGTTAAAATATAATACTGCTATAACAGATATGGGATTATGTAAACCTGCAGATTATAATGCATCAGAAAATGCAAAAAATAGTATTTATGGTATTTTATCTTATATAGCTCCTGAAATTTTAAGAGGACAAAATTATACCAAGGCAGCCGATATTTATAGTTTTGGTATAATTATGTATGAAGTAATTTCTGGATTACCTCCATATTATGATTTAAGCCATGATAAAAATTTAGCAATAAAAATTTGTATGGGACTTAGACCCAGATTTAATATCAAAGTACCCCAATTAATTGTATCTTTAATTAAAAGTTGCCTGGATGCAAATCCGTCAAATCGACCAGAAGTAGATTACATTTATGAAATGTTAAAATATGACCGAACAGAATTGCAAGAGCAAATTAAAGAATTAGAAGAAACAAATAAAAATTTACCAACTAGTTGTATATCTTTAAATTTAGGATTGTCATATAAAACACACTCGGAAGCTATTTATACAAGTAGATTACTTAATTTTAATGATCTTCCTGAACAAAAAAATTCTGATGATTATTACGAACAAAATGATAATATAATAAGCAAAGAATTTTCAGGTATTACGTAATAATAATATTATTTTAAAAATGCAAATCAATTTTTAATGTTACTAATAAAATTTTAAATTTATTAAATAGAATCTTTACAGATCGATATTTCTCTTAATTTAGACGATAATTTATTTATATGATAACGAATCTAGGGTAAAGAGAATGAAAATTATATAGCATAAAAGTAATTGACAAATTTTAGTTGATGTTACAAATGTTATGTACCTTTTATTTTCAAGAAAAATTTTTGTTTAACGTTAGGTTTATTAGCCACAATGTATTACAAATAGAGCATTTTATTTATTTACTATATTATTTATTTGTAAATTAATTTTTTTATTTTACTAAATCAATAGAATGTCAAATTTTTTTAATTAATAGTTGAGAGTTACGTATAAATTTTAATGGTCATATATCTAAATAATTAAAACATTAATAGTAATAATACATACGCCACAAAATATCATATGATCTGGATTTTTTTTGATGAAATGGTTACATGCTTTCTTTTATAACAGTTGTTCGTTTGAAAAGTTTAGCCAATAAATATTATTATTACTAATAAATATTTTTTTAAAATTAAAAACACGATGATAATTTTGTGAATAAATAAGTATATTTTTATTTTTCAATGCATTTGGAATTAAATTATATTAATAGAAAAATGAAATGGGATAGGGAATGGGGATTGGTTTGCCATCCCATTATTATGGGTAGCATGTATATATGTACGAGCCTCAGTACCAAGAGAAATTGACTAAGTATATTATCTCTATAAAAAAAAAAATATTTTTTTTTATAAAGCCTCAGAAACAACAAAATAGTCAGTTACTCTCGCAGCACTGTTACAGGACCCAGAAATATACATACAGGGGTAGGGTGCACAGATGCGTCGCCATCATAGTGGAATTGGACGGAGTAAAGTTTTGATTTGCGTACAATTTAAGAATTTCCATAGTTAGGCATCAAGATTGTGTATTTTTTATCAAAATTTTATATGTAAAAAATTGGTTTGCGTATTTTTGGGCTAATCTTATATATATAATATATTTAACGTATGTTAACCGCATTGTAATACATATTTAGTATTAATTGAAAGAAATTTCTAAGGGTTAAAAAGTGAAATTTTAGAAAAATATTATTGAAAAAATAGTAAATTAGAATAAATTCTATTATTTCACATTAGTATTTGGTTTTATAAATAATATAGAATTCATGATAAAAAAATTTATATCTTAATGTCTGAAATTTTATTTGCGTATTTTTGCAGGATATTTAATATCAGGTGTCAATTATGCGTACTACTCATATAAAAAGTCTCTGCGTACAGCTCATAGTAAAAAAATTTTTTGCCACCTGACCCTTATATATAAATTTCTGGGTCCTACTGTTACCAGTATATTAACGATCGATTATAATATTACCGGCACCTTACCGATAAGAAAAGTAACTATAAAAGTTATAATATTAAGTTGCGTTAGTACGTCTTTCGAGGTCTATAAAAGCGAAATGGTGAGACTTTCTTGCGAAAATATGGAACTTCGAGGATGGCTATGCGAGTCAGCTGAACAAAGTTTTGTCACATGATATGGATAAAAAAGTCACAGAGGCTAAAATAAAGGAACGAATAATATTAGAGAAAAATGAGAAAATTAGGAAATTTTCTCAAGAATTTGAAGCAACGAGGTCATAACTTAAAAAAGTAAAGTCGAACGCAAAAAATAACCATAAAAGGAAAAGCGTGACTAAACAAAAAAGTGTGACCGAATTGGAATTTGATCAACTGACGATCGAAAAAATAAATGAAAATATTTAAATGATCTTTTTGAGATTCTTTTGTATGACATTCCGGGATGATGGAATGATGAGAAAATTATTATTGTCTTTAAAAATTTAGGATTGGTCAAAAAGGTTTCGATCAAGACGCATTACAAATAAGTGAGTAAAGATGATATTACGTAACCGCTCGTATATCACCATGATGATTGATAATAAAAAATATCATTTTCGTTGGTTTAAGGCCTCAATAACATTACCGGAAATTAAGGGTAGAATGTATTTACGCCACAACATATAGACTAAAAAATGTAGATCATCACGTGACCACGAAACGAGCAAAAGCAGACGAAAAATTTATGATTTCTCACAAACTACCATATGAATTTTGTTAAATACACATTTAAAAAGAGTATACACATGCACTTCATTTTATTTATTAAGATATTTAATCACTTGCTATTAGTCTTTTTGAGCGTATTTGGACTTTCAAAAGCAAATATGACTACTAATAAAAAAATAAAATGATATTAATAAAAAATTTTATTTAAATAAGTAATGCACAATGAGTTTAGAATCGGAAGGCTTAGAGAGCGCATGTATTTTTCCACAAAAGAAAAAAAATTTTAATAATATTATTTCAAGAGGAAAGATCAGTGCGTTTACTGCGGTTGAGAAAAACCAGATGAGTGAGACAGAAATTGGAGGGGGAGGTCTTGGTAAAGAAAGTTAAAGCAGGTTGTTTCAAAGAAGAATGGGCAAGAGAAGGTACGATGTCAAGAAAAGGATGGGTTTTCAGGTTCTAGCATAGTAAATAAAGATAGACCTACGTCAAGTGGGTTCGAAGAAATACCTAAAGTTAGACTGGAAAAGGAAAAGGAAAAGGTTGTATTTGGAAATGAGAAAAAAGTAGAAATTTCAAAGAGGGATGAAATAAGATAAGCGGAGGTTGTAGAGATGGTTGATAGGTTTAGGAATCGAATAGAGTTGAGAGGGTTTTCGTAAGACGAAACTTTCAGCAAAGAGCTGTCACGTGACTCCGGACGAAGAGGTAAAGGTGGTTGAAAATTATAGGAAAGAAGACAAGATGAAGGAGAAGATAGTTACAAAAGAGGACTTAGATTTATATCACAAAGTTAATCAGGTTTGTCCTTCACGTCTGCCAGAAATTAAAAAAGAGAAAATTTCTGACGACGAAAAAATTGGTCAAAAGAGAGCATATCGATGGTGTTATCAGGTGCTGTAATGCAAATTTCATTATTAATTTTTGACATGCATTTATTGAGTAATCCAATCGCGACCCAATCTAATGAATAATAAAATTTTTTTTAAAATTTTTTGATGTTATAGTAAAATATTAAAAAACTTTACTGACCAGCTGTATTTTCATCAGTTTTAATATTTTCAAATAATTGATTGATCGCATTTTCTGATTCTGTCATAAGAAGTGTCAACATATTACTTTTTATTATATCATTATAATGTTTTTCTATAAAAAAGGGGTTTTTTTACCTAATTAACCTTTGAATAATGAAATAAAATACTTGCCTTTGATAATGCATTTTGCAAGATTTAAATATGTAAATTAAATGCTCCTCCCAAACTTTTTGTTCTTGTGCAACATAATGTTTCAACCTGCGGATAATCCAATCTGATCCGTTTAATATCCATCACCTGTCAATCTGATCCGTATAATAAAATACAATCTGGATATCCGTAGTGACGGATTGAAGATTATCTGGATATCCTAACGGATCCATGATCCATCCAGATACTCTTTAATAATCTAAATATATGGAGATTTACTATGATGTCTCCAAAGTTTAAGTGGCTGAAGAATCGAAAGATCTAAAGAAGAAAAATGAAATTAGTGAAAGAAACAAAAAAAAGTAACAAAAATAACGAAAAAAGAAATAAAAAAAGTTAACACAACTATTGTCTCCGAAGCCAGGTGGTCAAAGAACCAAAGGATATATCCAGATAATCCGTTCATAATCCGGATGATCCGTTACAGATATTCACCAATCCTCTCATCCATATCCATTTATCATCCATATCCGTTTAAAAAATCCTATCCGGATAACCATAAATTGCGGATATCTGTCCATGGATACGGATTGCGGATAAACGCGTTGAGGCACTAATGCAGCAAAGAGTAGTAAAGAAAAGGATAAAATGGAAGGATAAAGTTAGTGAAGAATTTAAGGAAAAGATTAAGGAGCATAAGTGGGAAACATATACTTATTGTAAGGAATGTGCGAAAAAGCTGTGTAAAATAAGGAAAAAGTTAGTAGAAAAGTACTTAATGGTATGGATACTAGTGGTATAGATGAATAAAAAAGAGATGCAAATAGATTATCAAAAAAGAAACTTTGGAAAAATTATAAAAAGAAGAGATTTTGGGATAAGAAAATTTTAGAAAAATTTAAAGAAAAATGAAAATTTGTAAAAAAGAAATTACTTACATAAGATGTTATGAGACAACATGCAGTAAAATACGAAATATTGAGGAGTATATTAGAAAAATATATTAATAATCACTAATAATCATTAATAATTATTAGTAAAAAGAAATTCTTTAGAAGTTTTTAGAACCTTTTAGAACTTTAGTTACATAGTTTAATTATTAATTACAAGTTCCAGAATATTTTAGAATTTTTACTAATTTTTTAAAAAACCTTTAATAATTCTTTTGATTTATTTACTCATATTTGCTATATATTTACATAATAACTAACAACTTCGATAATAAATTTTTTTCTGGTCGTCATTATCGTCATCGATCGTCGTAACTGCATATAGATCATAGATCGTAACGAAACTATTACTAATTATGTATGCCATTTATCACGATTTGGTTACGAGCTTTTGACTATTGATACATATACATTTCTGTAAAGTACCTATCATTTTGACTAATACATTATTCACCC
The DNA here is from genome assembly GCA_003833135.1 of Oehlia diaphana. Classification (NCBI taxonomy): domain Eukaryota; kingdom Fungi; phylum Glomeromycota; class Glomeromycetes; order Glomerales; family Glomeraceae; genus Oehlia; species Oehlia diaphana. The sequence goes on from QZLH01000570.1 coordinate 28,647, forward strand.
AATTAAAAAATTATAAATTCTTAATGGTCATTATTAATAATCTGATAACCTTCCGTGATGCGCCAAGGGTTAACCAAAAATTTGTTTCGTCTTTAAAAGTGAAAGTCCAAATTTAGAATATTGATTAATAAATAATGATTCACAAAGTCATTACAATTTAATTAGATAATTGCAGTGGAGCGTAAAGTTTCCAGGCAGCAAAATTGGATATTTCAAACTCGATGATGCTTGCCAACTTGCGGCCATAATCTAAACCTTCCGAATTACTGACGAAAAAAATGTTTTAAATTAGTACAAACTGCGAAGGGGAGCCGCAAATTGATCGGATATTTCGAGAAATGACAAACCTGCGAACGACAACAGAAATACCTCGGAAAATTAATTTGACGTTTTGATTTTTGATAATATTTCAATTTTGTAGCGTGGTGGTTTTGATTTTTAATAATAACTGAACCAATTTCACAAAAATTTTTTTTTTTTTTTTTTTTTAGAAAACAAAAGAAAATAATAACTTTTTTTATATATTTATAAAATCATGTGTAAAAAAATCGTACAATTTGGTAACTAACAACTTTACATATATTATTGAACTGATAAACCGCAGCTCAGTTCGGCTTAAACCAAATTAAACATTCGATATTTTTTGCGCATGATGATAATTATGATTATCAAAATGAAAAGAACATTCGATTTTTTTGCGCAAGTGCTGATGATTAATTATATTACTAACAAGAGAAGGAGTTCTACTTGATGCCCAATCAATAAAACAATGTAATGATTGACGACTTTCCTTTTCCATATATGGAAAGTTTTATTTAGTTTGCGAAATATTTTACACAAAAATTGACACATTAAAAGGTAAAATAGAACCGTCCAATTAAACGAAAAAAAAACGCCATGATCGAATAATACAAGCAAATAAAATTATTATTCATAGTCTTTATTTGTGTAATAAATATTTACCAAATAATGAGAACTTAACGCCTAAATAGAAATTTCTTCAGTTTCTTCTGCGCCAAAATGAACGAAACATGTAAGTTTATTTAAAATGGTTATTCTTTACCCGTTCCGGCTGAATGAGTAATTGTATCACATCCGTTAACAAAGGTATTGGAATATTCTAAGAATCGGAATAGGGTCGATATGCATTGTCATACCAGTCTCCGAAATGGTAGTGTAACGGGACCGTGCTTTAAAAACTTCTAATTAGCTTAATTTGGTTAGTTTGTGGAAATCAAAAAAGAATTTTTACGTCACAACCTAAAATAGTACCATTTCCGAACGTCGATCTTTTCTGGTATTATCCGAACATTACGGTAATATGAAAACTATAAATACCCAGAGTTTTTCGCTTAAAATTAGACAATATAAAAAAGTTAATAAGGAAAATGGGCTTTTTTAAAAAGAAGAATTCGTCTATGTTTCCAGATCCTCCTGCACCTTATCATACACTACCTGTTAATCAGGTATCCATACATACAAAAACTGACATTGATGATGGTCTTACGCCGCAAGAAGCTGCGCAAAGGCTTGGATTATATGGTTTTAACGAATTATCAGGCCAAGGCAACGTTAGCGTTTTTGCTGTTTTATATAGACAAATTGTAAATGCTCTAACGTTGGTCTTGGTTATTGCAATGGTCATTTCATTTGTATTTAAGGATTATGTTGAAGGAGGTTCGTGTTTAATTATTTAAACCTATATGTAACTTCTTAATTAATTAACCAATTTCTT
>QZLH01000570.1:57105-76479 GCA_003833135.1 Oehlia diaphana
CTATAATAATCTCTTTATATATAGAACCAGTACGGTACGGTACGGAATGATTATCACAAAAATTGATCAACCGTACCGTACTGGTTTGCAAATTCGTACCGTACTGGATAAATATATATTCTCTTCTACGCTAACTTGGAATTTGTCAATATTTTATACTGGACAAATATTGGACAAAGTCCGATATGTCAAAAGTTTGAGTTACAGATTTGTACCAATTTCTGGACACTTATTTTTTATAGGGAAATACTAAATTCTGTTTGAGTTTGATTGCTCAAGCTAATTAACCTGAATATGATAATAAAGTCAATCTGCATCTACGGATGTCAGATATATGGATCGTAACACTAACAATCAACATCTTTAATCATCATTTACAATTTTCAAATGTTATTTCTATTCAACATTTTTAAAATATTAAAGAATGAAAGTTTAGTTTGCATTTAATAAATAAAATATTTATTACAATTCAAACCAAGCATTTTAAAATATTTTATTCAATTTAATCAGTTACAAACTGATTCTATTTATTGAAATAAAAACTGTTGAATAAATATATAATGTTTAATTGCAAATCATCACGTACACGTACATTTAAAAAAATATTAATTGCAAATTTCCTATAAAATAATAATTATATTTAAGATAGAGTATCAAATCAAGTTAGCATTTTTTTTTAATTAATGAGAAGACAAAATTTGTATTGTAATATACTTATTTATATCTGTCTTGATTTAATTTAGATTACATGATCTAACAGGTCAGATTCATAATCTTCATTATATGATTGTGAAAGATTTTTTGTAAAAGGATTAAGTAATCGAGATATGTAAATAGCCTGCGGATGAGTATCTGCTTGGTAATTTTTAATGGATGAAAGATTTGCTTTTCTATATTCTTCTGCTTCCTTAAATTGCATTTCAATTTCTTCATTTTCTACAATAAAAATATCCACTCCAGATGACTTATGCAATGATGTAATCACTTCATCCACTTCATTAATGTTTGGTCTATTATTTGGGTTTAAATCCCAACACTTTTTCATTAAATCAACATAACATTTTGGTGCTTCTGGTTCATATATTTCAGGTCTATCTCCACTACAAATATCTAATGCTAATAAGTTATCATGTGCACGATTGTAAAAAGGTTGTCTTCCAGTTGCTGCAAAATACATAATCATGCCAAAACTATAGATATCTGCTGCTTTAGTATAAGACTTTCCTCTTAATACTTCAGGAGCCACATAAGGCATAACTCCGAAAATTTTTGTTTCATCTATATTATCAACTTCTCCACATAATCCCATATCTGAAATTGATATACAATTACCAAAATTATCTATGCTACTTAAAAATAATATATTCCCTGTATGAAAATCACGATGAACTACATTTTTTTGATGAATTTCTTTAAGGCCATTAATAATATTAAGCAATGCAGACAATTTATCCTGCCAATTAAAATATTCATAATTTTCATTTGTCCATTTAATAAAATTTCCATCTTTTGCATAATCAAGAACCATAATATAGTCTTTTGTATGTGGATTTTGAGATAAACCATATACATTAAGAATATTACTTCTTTTATTTATTGAATATTCTTTAACCTATTAAATAAATAAATAGCAAACAATAATTATTATATCTGCTTAATCTAGAATAATGATTTTTTTAAAAAGAAATTTCATACCTCATTTAAAAATTTATCAGTAATGTTTTGGGAATCATGTAAACACTTCAAGACAATTACTCTATTTGGATTCCTGTTAGTATATATTTTTTTATCTGCATCATACTCTAATGGACCATCTTTCCATATTGCTGAATATACTGTAGAGAAGCCACCTTTACCTATTTCCTTAATACTATTAAGCTGACTGTCATATGGTATCCATTCAAATACTATATCATCATAGTCTTTTATTTTTAATTGCATTTCGTGAATGAAATTATCAATTTTTTTATTTCCACTTGCCCATGCAAGAACTAAAATATAATTATTTGTATTTGGATTTTGAGATATTCCATATATATCACGAATTGCTCTTCCAAATATTTTTGCTGAATATTTTTTAACCTAATATACAAATAAAGGAATTAATATATTTTATTTATTTTATTAAAAAATGATAAAATATTTATACCTTATTTGTTAAGAAATCAGTGGAATTTCCTGAATTATGTAAATATTTTAAAGCAACTTCTTTATTTGAATTTCTTGTATAATTATTATATTGATTATTATAATACAATGGACCATCCTTCCATATTGCTGAATATATTGTATAAGAACTATTTTTGCCTATTTCTTTAATTTTATCAAATAGATTATATGGTATCCATTCAAATACTATATCTTCATATTTGTTTATTTTTAATTGCATTTCTTGAATGAAATTATCTATTATTTCATTTCCACTTGCCCATGCAAGAACTAAAATATAATTATTTGTATTTGGGTTTTGAGATATTCCATATATATCACGAATTGCTCTTCCAAATATTTTTGCTGAATATTTTTTAACCTAATATACAAATAAAGGAATTAATATATTTTAGTTATTTTATTTAAAAATGATAATTATTTATACCTTATTTGTTAAGAAATCAGGGGAATTTCCTGAATTATGTAAATATTTTAAAGCAACTTCTTTATTTGAATTTCTTGTATAATTACTATACTGATCATTATAATATAATGGACCATCCTTCCATACTGCTGAATACATTGTATAAGAACTATTTTTGCCTATTTCCTTAATTTCAACAAATTGATTATATGGTATCCATTCAAATACTGAATCTTCATATTTGTTTATTTTTAATTGCATTTCTTGAATGAAATTATCTATTAATTTATTTCCACTTGCCCATGCAAGAACTAAAATATAATTATTTGTATTAGGATTTTGAGATATTCCATATATACCACGAATTGGTCTTCCAAATATTTTTGCTGAATATTTTTTAGCCTAGTATACAAATAAAGAAATTAATATTTTTGTTATAATATATATAGTAAAAATATTCATAAAATTTTGTACCTTATTTATTAGAAGATCAATTGAATCTTCTGAATTATGTAAATATTTTAAAACAACTTCTTTATTTGAATTTCTTGTATAATTATTATATTGATTATTATAAAATAAAGGACCATCCTTCCATATTGCTGAATATATTGTAGTAGAATCATTTTTACTTATTTCTTTAATTTCATCAAATTGATTATATAATATCCATTCAAATACTATATCATCATAGTCATTTATCTTTAATTGCATTGTTTGAATGAAATTATCAATTTTTTTATTTCCGCTTTTCCAGAAATAATTATTTATAATAAAAATATAATCATTTGTATATGGATTTTGGGATATTCCATATATTTGAAAAATCATTTTATTAACCATTTCTGAATATTTATTTGCCTAAAATGTAAGCAAAGGAAATAATAAGTATATTGAATTAAAAAACAAAAGTGTTTGAAATATTTAAAAAATTTATACCTCATTTATTAGGTAATCAATAGAATCATGTGATTTATGTAAATATTTTAAAGTAACTTCTTTATTTGAATCTCTTATATAATTACTATATTGATTATTATAATATAATGGACCATCCTTCCATATTGCTGAATATATTGTAATAGAACCATTTTTATCTATTTCTTTAATTTCGTCAAACTGATTAAATAATATCCATTCAAATACCATGTCATTATAGTCATTTATCTTTAATTGTCTTTCTTGAATAAAATTATCAATTTTTTCATTTCCACTTGCCCAGATAAGATATTTTAATACTAAAATATAGTTATTTGTATATGGATTTTGGGATATTCCATATATTTGAAAAACCATTTTATTAACCATTTTCGAATATTTAGTTGCCTAAAATGTAAATAAAAGAAATAATAACTATATTGAATTAAAAAATAGTGTTTGAAATATATAAAAATTACTATACCTCATTTATTAAGGAATCAATAGAATCTTGTGAGTTATGTAAATATTTTAAAGTAACTTTTTTATTTGAATCTCTTAAATAATTATTATATTGATTATTATAATATAATGGACCATCTTTCCATATTGCTGAATATATTGTAATATAATCATTTTTACTTATTTCTTTAATTTCATCAAATTGACTGTATGATATCCATTCAAATATATTATCATTATAGACATTTACCTTTAATTGCATTTCTTGGATGAAATTATCAATTTTTTCATTTCCACTTTTTAAGAAATAATTATTTAAAACAAAAATATAATCATTCGTATATGGATTTTGTGATATACCATATATTTGAAAAACCATTGTATTAACCATTTCTGAATAATTTTCCACCTAAATATGGACAAAGAAATAATAATTATATTTGAATTAAAGAAATAGTGTTTGTTTGAAAAATTTTACAAAATATTATTTATACCTCACTTATTAGATAATCAATGGAATCCTGTGAGTCATGAAAATATTTCAAAGTAACTTGCTTATTAGAATCCCTTATATAATTACTATACTGATTATTATAATATAATGGACCATCCTTCCATATTGCTGAATATATTGTAATAGAACCATTTTTACTTATTTCTTTAATTTTATCAAATTGATTATATAATATCCATTCAAATACTATATCATTATAGTCATTTATCTTTAATTGCATTTTTTGAATGAAATTATCAATTTTTTTATTTTCGCTTTTCCAGAAATAATTATTTAAAACAAAAATATAATCATTTGTATATGGATTTTGGGATATTCCATATATTTGAAAAATCATTTTATTAACCATTTCTGAATATTTAGTTGCCTAAAAAATAAACAAAAGAAATAATAAGTATATTGAATTAAAAAAAATAGTGTTTAAATATTCAAAAGAATATTATACCTCATTTATTAGGGAATCAATAGAATCTTGTGAGTTATGTAAATATTTTAAAGTAACTTTTTTATTTGAATTTCTTACATAATCATTATACTGATTATTATAACACAATGGACCACCTTTCCATATTGCCGAATATATTGTAATAGAATCATTTTTGCCTATTTCATTAATTTCATTAAATTGATTGTATGGTATCCATTCAAATACTATATCATTAAAATCATCAATATTCAATCGTATTTCTTGAACAAAATTATCAATCTTTTCATTTCCACTTTTCCGGAAATGATTGTTTAAATCCGAAATATAATCACTCATCTTTGTTTTAAGCATTATACTTTCGTTTGATGGAAAAAACTGATACAAATTAGTATTATATTTATAAAATGTTAGTTTATCATAAACATTTTGATAATATAAACTTCTTATTTCAAATATTTTATTATGAAGATAATCTATATTAGGTCTCTTTGATGGGTCAGCATACCAACATTGTTCTATTAACTGTTTATATTCTAAGGGAATTTCTGATACCATTTTCGGTCTGAATCCATTGATAATATTCATTGCAAGATCATAATTATGTTCATAATAATTAAATGGTGGTGTTCCAGTAGAAATTTCCCAAATAAGCATACCAATACTATATATATCAGATGCAAAACTATGAGCTTTTCCACTAATAACCTCAGGTGCTATATAAGGAAGATTTTCATATATACAATTCAGTGATTTATCAGCAGGTCCACAAAATCCAAGATCAGAAGTGCACCATAAATTTGCACTTTGTAAATATAATATATTCCCGAAATGTAAGTCTTTATGAATTGCTTGCTCTTTATGAATTTCGTAAAGTGCTTTTATTATATCACAAATTATGTCAATTCTTTCTTTCCACGTAAGCTTATTATGATTTTGTTGTATATATTGCATTAAGTTAATGTCCATTTTCTGTAATACAAGCATATAGTATCCCTCTGGATTGATAGTTAAACCAAAACATTTAATGACACCTGAAATTTTATTACTTATTACTAAATGTGATTTGACCTGCAAAGATTTTTGTTAAAAAAAAAAAGTTAACTTACATAAAAATTAAATAATCAATAATACTTCAAAAGAATAATATACTTTACCTCCTCAAACCAATTCATATTTGCACGTTCAACATTTTCTAACTTTTTAAGTATCACTTTAAGCATACCAAACCTTTTTAATTGTTGTTTTTTAGAGTCCCATTTATCATAAGGTCCATCAGTCCATTTCGCCTTATAAATCTCAGAGAATACGCCTTTAGTTAAATACTTAATATTTCGAAAATTATTATATGGTATCCATTCAATTATCCTAGTTGGAGCAATTGTTTCCATTTGACAATTCTGTATTAAATTATCTATGTCACCATTTCCGGATGTCCAGTCTGAAAAATATGCTTTTAAATAATTTCGAATACATATTTCACAATAAAATGTGGCTAAACATTCATATTGACAATTTTCGCAAATTCTTCTTTCGCCTTCATTCTTAATAATTCTAAAATAATCGTAACTTTCGGTTATTATTCTTACTGTTACTGCTTTTTCATCTTTTGTAAGAGATTCATTAGCAAAAATTATTTCATCAAATAATTTCTGTTGATTGGTTAAGTCGTAATTAAGATTAGGATTCTTATCCGCTGCACTAAAAGTTTCTTGAATTATCGTATAAATCAACTTTTTACGAATAACAGCCATGAAGAGTGCAAAAAAAAAACTTTAGATAATTTGGGTGAGTAGAATAAAAAAAAGAAAAGAGAAAAAAAAAAAAAAAATGAATTTCTATAATTTGGGCGCATACAAAAATTTTGTATGTGAGGAATTTGTGAAAAAAAAATTTATTCGAAGAAAAAAAAAAATGTATTTCGGATAAATATTTATAATTTGGGTGGAATAACGATAAATAAAATAAAAAAAAAAGAATCGGTCATTGTTAATTCACTATATTCTTCCGAAATTAAGCACACATTTTTTTATGTAATGCCGACCAAAGTTATTATAATTGTCGACATAATTTAGGCCAGGGACCAAAGATGCTTATTTAGGGAAGATTTGAATTTCGGGAGTTAACGTGGTTAAGAATTAGTGGTCGATTAATTAATAATTCGTGATACAAACAAAGCTACATTTTAACATATGATTTATTATTTTATTATTTTAAAATATTATAGTTAAAATAAAAAGCGTGTACTGGAAAAAGCTCATGCTAAAAATTTAATAAAGTAGAGTAAAATACAATCCGCTTAATATACATATGAAAATTAAAAGAAATGAATTTTCTAAGATATTTAAATTTAATGCTTTAGGTTAATCATCCATATAAATTTTAAAGTGAAATTATTATATTATATTTATTATTTCGAATATATTGCAGCACTGACCTTGATCCAAATCTAAAAAGGCGAAAGAACGAAAAAAAAATTAGAATAATATTAAAAATAAAAGGCGCTTACCGTAGTAGCATCGATCCTGATCCGAGCCAAATAAATAAAACCCTTTTAAAAATGGCAAACAGTTCCGAAAGTAAAATTGCCGAGACTAACGAATGGACTCAATTGATTGAGGATGTCATTAGTAAAGATTTTATAAATTACCATGGATTACAATGAATTCAAATTACAACAATATTTATACATACTATATATAAGTTAATAAAAAAAGATATAAAATAAATTAGTACAGATTAAAAGGAAAAAAAATTAAAGAAATGAAAAAAAAAAAAAAAAAAAAAATTCGGTTAAAAAATTTAAAAACCCGAAAAAAAGAAAAAAAAGAAAAATCAAAAAAAGAGACAAGATTGATAAAAAAAAGTCAGTAGGTTGAAAAATTTAAGAACCCGAAAAAAATATAATACTAACGATGAAAGTTTAGTTTTTTTATTACAAGAAAATAAATTCTTAACAGATTGGTTATTGGAACGTACACATAACTCGATGACCAACCAAGGAAGGCTTTCATATATACTTTGTGATTATTTGTCTACAGGTCCACATGAATATAATACACTTAAATTCTCTTCATGAATCCAACGAAGTGCATCGACTATTGAAAAAACAATAGCTTCCTTTCTTTCCGTGAAGTTGTCAACGTCCATTCTTCATTACAAACATATAATTTCCATTTGATGACTTTTGTGATTTGACCTATTATAATAATATTTACTGTATTTGTTAATAATTAAAGCATTTTAAATTAATATTCATTAAAATAAAAAAATCGAATGATCGATACTAATCAATATTCAGACGTAAAAATTGAAAGTTTTGTAAAAACCTTTTTATCATCATAATTAATAAGAGAGGCACATACGCGCAAGATGTGGTATACAAATTTTTTATTCAAGCTCTTAAGTATGATTGCGTTAAAAAAAAGTTATATTTTTATATTGAAAGCTACACAAAGTTTAGTTGATTGTACTTATCAACATGAATCATAAATCAGTACCTTAAAAATTGTAAAGAAATTAGAAAAATTTACCGAAAAAAACCCTTTTTGGATAGACGTAGTTTTGATGATTTTTGTTGAAAATTTCAGGATAATTTTAATGTCAGATAATTTTAACCTACATAAATAATAAAAATATCTTTATTCGGTAATAATATTAAGTACATGTTTTTTTTAAAGCTATATTTTTGTGAATTTTTTTTAAAAAATACAGTGCCATACGATGTAAACAAATACAACTAAGGATTTATCGTATTCAATTGAAAAAAATAAATCTGAAAAATTTCGTGGATAGGCAATATGTAAAAACTTTTGTTAGGTCAGAAAGTTTTAGTAAACGACTTTATATTAAAAGATTTTACCGAATTTTTGATGAATAATATAATTATTAACTAAACATTTATTTAATATAGTGAACGATGCGAAAATTCAAATTACTTTTATCTTAATTATATTCGACTAGGGAATTCTTTTATGAATTATATAATTTGACTTCTCAAAGCTACTACCACGTCATAATTGACGTTTATTATAATATATTAGATAAAACTTTTTTAAGCTTTCTATATTTGAAATATCCAGTGAATCATGTTTTATATAATATAGTGTATGATTGATACAAGAAAATAAAAATAAATTAAGAATATTGAAAATAAAATAAATAAATTGTGACTTCTGAAACCATTAGAATATACATTCAAATATCAAAATCAATTTCACGTGTAGTATAATCTATAATTTTAAATTAAAGGAATTAGATCAAGGTAATACAGATTTAGTATTTTACTTACAGTATATAGTATTTTACTTACTTTCATCAATGATACATTTTTTAGAATTCATATCAATATTTAATTCAAATTCAAATTCTTTAGTAATATAATCTAAACGAACTAAAAACAAAAAAAAAAAATTAACTTATTTAAAATAAAACATAAATTATATTAATTGAAAGATACAAAATATTTACCATTATTTTCATTTTCGATTAATTTAATCTTTTTAATAATTTTATCTGAAAAAAATATTTTATCTAAATTAATAAATATTGAATAGAGTTTATATATAAAATATTTGACTTTCTTTTATACCTCCATTATCAATTTGATTGTCTTCAAACTTTCTTTTAACTTAAAGAGGAAATTTATTAATATTGCTTAAATTATATTAATAATACCAAATAAATAATTACCATTAAATAAATTATTGTTTCTTTGATGAAATAGGTCTAAATAGTAATGAAGTAGAGTATAATTATTAATTTTTTTTATTAAAGTTAAATATACCGTGTTATTATATTTACCAATTTCTGCAGTTATAGGCAGGCTTCTTAAACTTCTTGTAGATATTGTAAACATTGCAGATTGAATCATACTACTCAAAGGCCTACTTCTATAAATAGCACCTTGATCATTTGCCGAAACAGGTCCAATGTCTGATGATTTTATAATTTCACAATTATAACCGTTCATTTTACCAATTCTATTATATATATCAGTAGCTAATGGCCTTTTATTAGGATCTGAATTCCAACATTCTTTCATTAAATCAATATACCCTTCGGGTGCATTTGTAACAATTGGTGGTCTTGAACCAACAAATATTTCTATTATAAGTTCTGCATCATGACTTCTATTCCAAAAAGGTCTTCTACCTGCCATGAATTCCCACATAATCATTCCTAAACTATATATGTCTGATTCTTTGGTATATTTTTGTCCTTTAAAAATCTCTGGAGCCATATAAGGAATGATACCATAATTATCTTCATTATTATTATCATCATTTGCTACTTCAGTTGCAGATTTACTTAATCCCAAATCCCCTAAATATAACTTATTCTTACCATGAAAAAAAATATTTCCACTATGAAAATCTCTGTGTAAAATATTTGCATGATGAATTTTGACAAGACCGATTGCTATTCTTCTTAAATTATCCAATTTTATTCGCCAATCCATATTATAAAAATCATTAGCTATATAGTTTGCCAGATCACCTGATTTATAATATGGCATAATAATCATAATATCTTTTGTAATGGGATCTTGAGTAATTCCAAAATATTTACTAACATAATTGAAATGATCATAAAACTTTTCAAAATTTCTCTTTTTCCAATTTGAAGAAAATTCATGAAATATCCTAAGCTAAAATAAAAAAGTTTACTAAATTACTTAACTCAATTTTAATTAATAAATAATTAAAATATAATCACCTCATTTAACTTTTCAGATGTGATGTCTTTAGAATTTTTAAGCTTTTTAAGAACAACTTCATAATTTTTATTACAAGCAGGTTTACAAAAACTTAATTTTTCCTTATTCCATTTAGTTATTATTGGGCCATCAATCCAAATAGCTTTATAAATTTTACTAAAACCTCCTTCGGTAATAAATTTTACATCTTTAAATTGGTTATAAGGTACAAACACCATTTTTCCAGCTAATTTACTGCTACTAGTTAGTGTATGCATGATAAAATCATCAATAACTTTGTTTCCACTTGATATATAAACCGATTTCGCTTTATAACAAATGTGACAAATCTGATGATTTTCATCTAAACGTTTCCTTTTTTTGTTACATTCGCTGCATAATATCATCATCATTTTACGCATTTTACTTTTACGATTTCGTTCAATTGTGGTTTGTGTTGGTATACCTAAAGATGTATTATCAGATAATAAAAAATCGATTTTGTGTTTATGATTTATTAATTGACCCATCATTTAATTTTTGAAAAAAAAAAAATATTTCTTTGTTTAAGACAAAAAGCTTAAATATATATATTTTATTTTAAGCAAGGAGTTTTAATCCGAACCTAGAAATTCTATTATAATATTCGTAGTAGAAGTTTCTAATTATGAGAATCGTGTTAAGGAAGAATCTACTAGAACTGCAATATGGAAAGATTTTTCGAATGGACTTTCCAACAAGAATTCTAAAAGATGCGGCGTGAGTGGATCACATACTTACTTGTACAGGTACAACGTGACATAATTTCATAATGAATAAAACAGTTATGACTTATGACGTACATACGAGATACAACGTACAAAAACATTTACTCCAATTTCTTTTTAATAATACAAAGTAGTACTATCTTCGGAGTTATTGCTTATAATTTTCCAAAATAAGTAAGATATTAATCAGTAAAATTTTGTACGTTCCTGAAAGAATATTCTAAGTTAAAGAATGATTAATATAGTAAAATTTTTATAACTAGAATAAGAAATTTCATGCAAAAACAATATTAAAGCACTTTTATAATAAATCTTTTTATACTTTTAATACTAAAATTTAGAACATAAATAACTTTTACAACAGGAAGATGCACGGAATATTCTTAACTAATGGACCGCCAATATAAAATGTTTAAATTATTATATGATTTGATATATAAAATGACGTCATCATAAACTGCAGCAATAAAAACCAATAATTATTCATTTTAGGTATCTTTATAATGACATTGTAGCTTATGGATTATGTAAAAATGACTCATTAACTGTCAAAAGCGTCAGCACAATTAAACTAATGGTTCGAACGGTTTGTCTTGTTTTCCCATCAATCACCAAAATTATGAAATAATCAGGAAGCTAACGTCTAAATCAAGCGTAGCTTACTAGCCTCTCATATTTTTAAAATAAAATTTTCATAAATGATAACTTTACTATATAACTTCAAATATATTATTATAGGAAATTTAACGTTTATTTTGAATAAATCTCTATAACGATAGTAGTTATATTTCGCATTATATATCGATCTTATTTCATATTTAATTATCCTAAAAACAACAAGAAGCGATATTATGAGATGATCATTCCGGACCGCAGTCCCTAATATTATAATACCCAATCAGATAAATGTTAATAGTTTAACGTCATTCCGGATCGCAGTAAATAAAAATTTTACACACTAAAACTAAATATAATACTGCGCCTCACAATTAAGTATCCTGATTTGTCGATCATCCGGGTCCAGAAATTTTTTAATAAAACTCGGAAAAATAACAAGAGTTTTTATTTTATTTCCTTTCTATTTTGTGGCTATATTTCAGTTAAACAGTTAACTTCGAAATATTTAATATCTCGTAGTAATACCTTACAAGCTATATTTATCCTTATATCTGTAAGTTTGCTACGTTTCACTAGGCACGAGCGCAAGATTAGTCACGTGATATCTCTCATATAATAAAAAGTTTATCATATTCGATTTTTTATTCTTCCGTTTAATGTTCAAATAATAAAAAAAAATGGATGACAATAAACTTTTACGTGAAATTTTAAATGATGAGGAATACTGTGATGTTAATATTGAGGTCGGCAATGATCCTCATGTAAAAATATTTCATGCTCATATGGTTATCTTGCATTATCGTTCTCAATATTTTCAAAGAATTTTATCAACTAATAAAAAGAAAAATGATGGAACTTCGACACATATTAAATTACCAAATATTTTACCAGAGATATTTCAAATAATTTTAAGGTAATATTAAATTAAAATTATATAACTATTATATTTTTTTTTTATTTTATTAATTTTTATTAAATCTAAATTTATTCATTATAGATATATTTATTGTGGTAGTCTACCCTTTAATGATCATGATGCCTTAGATATAATTAAAATTCTAATTGCTTCCAGTGAACTTTGTCTTCAAGATTTAATTACAAGTTTACAATCCTTTATGATCGAAAAAAATACAAGCTGGATAGAGAAAAATTTATATTTTGCTTATCAAACAAGTATTGAAAATAATTCTTTAGTGGAACTACGAGAATATTGTACTGATTTAATAACAAATGAACCAAATAAGATATTCAAATCACCGAATTTCCCTTCAGCTTCAGAAAATCTTTTGATTTCAATCATTCAAAATGATAACCTTCAAATAAGTGATGTTCAAATTTGGGAGCATGTTCTTAAATGGGGACTTGCTCAAAATCCAGAACTTCCTTCTGATATTACAAACTTTTCAAAAAATGATTTCAAGATTTTAAAGAATATCTTACAACAATATATTCCATTTATTAAATTCTATAATTTTACATCTAAGGAATTTTCTGATAAAGTACTACCTTACAAAAAAGTATTGCCAAAGGATTTATATAAAGATTTATTAAAAACTTTTCTAACACTTTCGGAATCTGATAGAGAACCAAGTGATATTAACTTAAGAATTATTGATTCAAAAATTATTACGTATAAACATGCTGAATTAATTTCAAAATGGATCAATAGATTAAGTATTACGGATGAGTTGACTTCTCCACATGTATTTAAATTATTATTTCGCGGATCTCGTGATGGACTTACACGAAATAAATTTCATAGAATTTGCAATAATAAATCTCGCACCGTAACCATCATTAAAGTAAAGGACAGTAGTGAAATTCTTGGAGGATACAATCCAATTGAATGGAAATCTGATGAAAGTTATGGAACTACTAAAGATAGTTTTATCTTCTCATTTAGTAATAATGATGGAATTGAAAATTATATTTTAAGTCGTATAATGAATGAGAAAAATGCTATATTTAATAGTCCTTATTATGGTCCAACATTTGGTGAAGGTGATCTTATTTTGTGGTACTTATCATTTTATTGTAATTATTGTGTAAAAACTTCCTATATAAAACCGATTAGAAAAACTGGAAATGTTTTTACTGTGGAAGAATGTGAAGTATTCCAAATCATATAATTGAAGGTTATATAATTTAACTGGTGGATACTAGGTTTTTATTCAACTTGCTTTACTAGTGGTGATTAAATATTTGGAACAATACTGTAGATTTACTTACAAAACTAAATATAGAATTCTTACAAAAAAAAAAAAAAAAAAAAAAAAAATTTAAAAAAAAAAAAAAAAAAAAAAAAAATAACCTTGCAATTTCGATGGTTTGCACTTACGCCAAAAGTAATATTTCAAAGTGAACTTATCCCCATTGCTTGTAATTCATTCATCACAATTTGCTTTCCTTTTATTTATCTTTATTGCTTATTAATTTCTGTATTATTTTTCAATTTGCGAGAATTGATAAAGATTTTTAGCAAATTTGTTTTATTGCTTACTATCTATAATTGCTAAACATGTATAAATATTTATTTCCTATTTAGAAATTTTGAAATATTTTAATCTTTAATATGTTTACATCTCGTTTCTATTTACTTTGATTATTCAATCGTCTAATAAAGAAGTGGCAAAGTATATTTAACATTTTAATATAAAACCTATGGGATAACGCTTTATTAAACAAACTTAATGATTTAATGAATATAGCATTTACTTTTTTCTTAAAATAATAAAGGCATAAGCAGCAACATGTTCAAATCACAAAAATAGATGAAATAATTTTTAAATGCATAGATTAGTTATTCGAGTAGTTTATTGCACTTTTCAAAATTGTGCTACCCCTATAAATCATCTAATACCAGACAAAATCGGACAATGTTGTCCTGTAATCGTCCTGTAATCGTCCTGTAATCGTCCTGCAATCATAATCACTCAATAATCATAACTACACAGAATTCTGAAAACTGCGATAAATATAGTATATAGGTCATCTTATCTTTTATGACAAATATTACTTTTGATCCAACCATTTCAATACAAATTATGACCAGATTATTTATTGGTAAATATAAAATATTATTTTAATCCAATATTAATAATACTTACATTTTTTTTTTATCTCTTAAATCGATCAGCAAGATAAATTACACATTTGTTAAATCACCTCCAGATCGATTAAAATTTATGATATTTATTATAAAAAATTTAATTCGTGATTCAGATAAGAATGGTGAGTAATTTTGCGATCCTAAATGTGGGCATCCTTACATGTATAAATCCATCAATTTTTAGCCAAATCATTTGAAATTTTTATTGAAAAAACTTTAAGATTGGCTCTATCATATCTGAATATTTAATGTAATATTTATAAAGCTCAAAAGTTTAAGAATAATTGTATAATAGGCGTAATAAGAAATCAAAAATAATTCAAGAAAAATTTTTCATGAATTTTTTTAAAAAAATGCTTGATTTATATTCAAAATATATGTTTTTAGGAAAGTGCAATCTATTTTTAAACTTTTAAAATTAGTATTTAATTCGTATTCTATGTACCAATAGAGAAAATCACTAATTAAATTTTAAGTAAATAAAAAAATCATTTTTTGTGATTATTTCATGATCTATTGGTCCAATTTTAAAGATCTTTTTTTTATTTTGTAGAGTGCATAGAGAGCTACACAATAAAAAAATGATATTTAAAATTGGACCAATAGATCATGATATAATCACAAAAATGATTTTTTTCAGAACATATTAGATAAATGCAGCTGTCCTCTAAAAAAAACCCATTTTTTGCAATTATCTAACAATCCATTGGTCCAATTTCAATGATCTTTTTTTATTATGTAGAGAATTTGGAGTGCTATACAATAAAAAAATTTTCATTGAAATTGAATTACTGGATCACGAGATAATTGCAAAAACAAGTTTTTTTTATTTTTTTCAAATTTAATTAGTGATTTACTTCTTATTTTTACATAAATCACAAATTAAATACTAATTTTGAAAGTTTAAAAATAGATTAAACTCCATAAAATCATATATTCTGAATATAAACCTAGCATTTTTTAAAAAAAATTTGTAATAAAATTCTTTTTAATTTTTTTTTATTTTTTATTACTCCTATTTTGTAAATTATTTTGAAATTTAAAGCTGTTATAAATATAGTATTAAATATTTAAATATAATAGAGCTAATATTAAGTTTTTTCAGTAAAAATTTCAAATGATTTAGCTGAAAATTGATGGATTTACATATGTAAGGACACCCACATTTGGGAATCGCAAAAATGCTCACTCATTCTTATCTGAATTACGAATTAATTCTAAAATTTTGTATTTATTAAAAATTATTTATTAAAAACATCATTTTAATTCTAAAACAAATTAAGTGTCACTAAATGGAAATTACTCGCTAACATTGAATTACATTCGCAATGAAATTCACAAAATTAATTTATCCATCCTGAAACTATCTAATAATGTACAATCAAATGTAATATTGAAATATTAACCAAAAAAATTGTCAATTGATCTATATAATCATTTTCATTTAAGCAAGAGTTGATCCTAAAAAAAAGAAAAAAATAAAAAAAATAATGAGTAAATTCTGCCTAGGGTACTAGTTAAAATACTATGCAGATCATTTTCTCAAATTAAATAATTTTTATTCCATAAGCTTTTTTTAATCTTGTCAAAAAAATAAACCCATTTAAACTTTTTATAAAAATTTGAGAAATTTTAATTTATTGTAAAAAAATTATACAATATGGGTGATAATGAAACAAATGATAATTTTTCAGAATATATTGATTATAGAAATGTTGAAAATGAATCTCATGTAATATAATTTATAAATATTCAAGTTCTACATCAAATATGAAATATCATTTGAATACAGCTTATAATAAAACTGAAGGAGATGAAGAAAAAGAGGTAACATAATCTTTTTATTTATTGTTAAAATATGTTAAAAAATTAAATTTTGTATTTATATTAATAGGAATCAATAATACACCAATCAACAATTGACTCAATGTTTAGCAAAGCAAGATCCATATCAACATAAGTTAAACACATTATTACTTGAATTTATCATTACTATTACACGAGAGGTCTGTCTATTGGATAATTACACAAAAAATTTTTCTACGAACCAAGTAATCAAGTAATTATCAAATTAACAGTGGACAATTTTTTCCCTATAAAAAATTTTATCCATTATTTCTGTAAAAACTCTGTAAAAATGAGCCTTTCACAGATCCATTCACGAAAAATATAAATAATTTGATAAATTCCATGATATAAGGCTATTAATTCCGGAAATACAAGCCTTTTATGAAGAAAAGACAGAATATAAAAAATGGATATACTTTTTTTACAGGGTTTTCAAAGCAATTACTTTATATTTTCCTTTTTTTAGTCTTTCTATTTGACTTTCTGTTTTCCCCTTCTCTTTCTTTCTCCCTTCTCTTTTCACTTTCCCCTCACCTTCATTTTTCGTTCTTCCATTTTCCTTTGCTTCCACTTTTCTGATTCATCTTCATATTTTCTCATGGTATTTTTTAGTTCATTAAGAAATGTGAGATGATCTGGTTGAAAAACACCTGATGCGTTACTATGATCAATAATTCTGATGAGTTGTTATTGCTTTTTGGTTGTTTGGCCATGCTGTTGTTTATTAATAGTTTATTGCGAGAGAAATCTAGGCTTTTTTGTTCTTAAATTATATGTATCATTTGTGATAATAGGGATTTGGTTGAACATATTGTATATGTGCCCAATACTCCAATAGACCAACTTTTTCACATAGTTCTATTACTTTTTGGATGGTAGATCTGTTTGATTTCTCATTAATAATCTTTCCATCCTTTCTTTTATAAAACATTGTTGGATGAAGTCCATTTAGCACATTTTTACTTAACTGAATAACACAGTTTGAGTTGTGTGAATACAGGAACCACAATTTGATTCTCAAATTGAACAAAGAAAATCAAATCAGGATCACAAAAGAAACCTGGAAAATAGAATGTTGGATGAAACTCAGGTTTTTCACTAAAGAACTTATCAAGTGTGTAACCTGTGTATGAATTTGCTACTCATTTTAAAGGTGATCTAACAATCTTTAGCGATCTCATGAATGTAGGAAAATCATTGATACCAATAAACATTGGCATGTTTCTAATATTTGTAGAGCCATTGAATATTTTTTCAAATTCCATTGTTATGTATGTTTCCCACAAGAAATCACATGAACTTGCATTATTAACTTTAGACATTATATAAGAATTTCCTTTGGTAGACTATCATAATCATTAAAAAAGTTAAAGGCAGCCTAAAGAGCAAAGGGTTCATCCACCATAGCAACCAAAACATCCTCTTCTACACATGCAGGAAACATTAAGTCTGTATTTACACTTGAAGTACATAATATATTTTTATTATCACACATCATTTCCAACTGAGAATCAGTTGGTGAATTTAATGACTGAAAATGCCCAAAACCACTTTCAACTGTTGTTATTTGATTGATATTAGTAAATAGAAGTAGTGCTCCAGAATAATAATAGGCAAGAGTTACAGTCTTATACAATTCAAGAATATTCATTTTTCGCACATAATTAGGTTGTTTCCTATCAATAATATCAACTATAATGATTGCCCATTGTTTTTGTCTTGAGTTATCAACTTTCATTGTCCATTAACAGCATTAACAAACGTTTTTCCTATGATAATCTCTTCTATAAAGGTTATGATTGGATGAAACTGCCCACAAAAATGATCATAAAGGCATTTATTTTTGTCTTCTATTAGAGCCACTAGCTTACTAACATAGTTTTTCATATGATTAACATTCCTTCAACCTCCAAACTTTGTAAATTTATCAACTTCCACTAGTCGAACTAGTCCAAATCGAACAAAATCAGATGTTCGAATTTTGGCCGAATTTAGTAATAAAGATGTCCGACTTGAAATTTCCGATTGTTTGCCATTCGGTGCCACTCGGAACCATTCAGAAAAGAAAAATCAGCAAAAATTCATCAAAAAATTGGTAAAAATTCAACAAATACACTAATTAAACTAGTCCAAATCAGATAAGATAAAATGTCCGAATTTTGGTCGAATTTAGTAAAAAAAATCAGAATCATTCGGAAAAATAAAAAAAATCATTGCAAAATCGGCAAAAATTCAGTATTATTATTTTATTTAAAATTTATATATATTATGACATTTAATTATAAACTAAATTAATATTAAAAGAAATAAATGTTATTATATCCCACAATCCATCAAAATTCCCTACAAAAAAGAAAGAAAAACGTTAAAACCATTTTTAATAAAGTTTCGAAAAAAAATCGAAACTTACCTAAAAATCGGTACCAATCCAAAGTCGGAGC